>OZ025293.1:202423091-202559575 GCA_964019185.1 Maratus speculifer | reverse complement strand
GATTTAAACATTTATATCGTCGATTAGGGAAAAAAAATGTTTGAAGTGAAATCTGTTTGAAAGCTGTAACTCACTTTACTGATTTTTTATTATTTAAAAAATAATAATAATTATTATTATTATTTGTATCGCGAACAGAACGATTAAGAAAGATTAACCCGTTTGTACTTAAGGGCAGGGCCGTAGCTAGAAGTGTACAATAGGGGGGGGGGGGCTCAAGGGAATGTAGGGGGGGGCTCATATTTTTTGTTCTTTCTCTAATGCAGAAAGATAAATTAGTGCATATTCACATTGTAGGTGCTATGTTTCTCATTAAACTGTTGTAATAACTTCATTTTATGCAAAGAAAAGTATATGATGATTAAAATTTTGAATGTATAACTGGTGCAAAATTAAACATCATGTTAGTTTCATATGTACCAATAGGATGAGGGAGTGTTGAAACACGTATTTTAGATACAATTTAGTAACTCTGCAAAACTATGAAAGGGTCTCAAAACTAAATTAGATTTTTGAACAGAATTTCATTTGAATTTTCGGAACATTTAGTGACCTTGGAACTTTTTCCAGGGGGGGGGGGGCTCAAAATATTTTAGGGGGGGCTGAGCCGCCCATAGCACCCCCTTAGCTACGGCCCTGCTTAAGGGGGTTGAAAACTTTTCAAAAAATCGATTTTTTATCATATAATTTGATTATTCATTTAATTCTTAACTCAATGCAAAAAACCGCATAAAAATATTTGCATTTTTAACGGAGTTATAAGCATTTATGTATCATCACTTTCATAGCTGCATCCATATAATTTCAACTTTAAGTAGCGTTTTCTCAAAACTTGATTTTTGACGACTAACACCAAGATTTTAAAAAAACTATGTGATGGAAATGCGTTTTTTTTTTTTTTTTTTTTTTTTTTTTTTTTTTTTTTTTTTTGCATGCATATAACATTATTATCTAGATTATGAATTAATATATTTTAGATAGTTTAATATTTTGAGTATTTTTAATGGAAAAAAAGTTGTATTTTTTAAGTTTTTTTAATTTTTCAACTTTGAAAGATTTTTTAATACTGTTTTTAATAAGTGATAGTTATATCCTTAATTCATAATCTAGATTATGATGTTATATGCATGCAAAAAAAATTTAAGCCATTCTATCAAATAGTTTTTTTTTTAAATCTTGGTGTTAGTCGCCAAAAATCAAGTTTTGAGAAAACATGACTTAAAGTTGAAATTACATGAATGCGGCTATGTAAGTATTGATACATAAATGCTTATAACTTCGTTAAAAATGCTAATATTTTTATGCGGTTTTTTGCATTGCGTTAAGAATTAATTGAATAATCAAACTAGATCATAAAAAAATCGATTTTTTGAAAAGTTTTCAACCCCTGAGCCCCCTTAAAGAAAAGCAACATAAACAATTTAGCATTTTCTTCAGTCTGTTATTCAATACTACAATTAAAACTATCAATAAATGTATAAAAAATAAAATGATATTAATAAAACACTAATTTAACAGACATACGTCCAAAATACGAACTTAAACCATTGAAATTATCAGAATCAAAAAGGCTACTATAAATGGCAAAGTTTTTTGCGCTTTCTTCGACTTTTAACTGCTGGCATGTGGCTAATACGGAAGCACCACGTTTAATAGATTTTAGAACTTTATTTAAATACTAATTGATATTTTTCATATAAAAATGTTTTTTGTTATTAGTTAATGAGCAATGCAAAAAATGTTTAAATGTAAACATTACATTGTAGTTTCCTTTTAAAGAAAAAACTTTTCACTTGTATTCTGAAACCTGGAGTCCGGCTTGTAACCCTTAGTTTTAATAAATGTAAAAAGAAAAGAAGAAAAAACCACATACATTTCATCAATACTTACATAAAATATTATTTTCCCATTTAAGATTCATATGTGCAATATCACTTCATGAAATTTTCTTCCTAAAACTGAATTTTTTACAAATGTTGATAAAAAATTAATGATCTTTTCATGAAGGAGTTTAATTTCTTGAGCTTTATTTGAATTAAAATGCGAAATACCCTTAAATTGGCAGAAAAATTTAAAAATCCAATAAAAAGCAAACAGTGATAGCGATAAGAGCTTAAATTATTCTTACAGGGTGTTAAGACTCCTGTCCTTGGCCGACGAAGCATTCGCGAGCTAATGGTATTCCTATAGGGAGGTTATTTTCTAATATTTGGTTTCCATTTTGAAATTTTTTATTTATTTATTTATTTATTTTGCATTGCATTGCATTGCATAGTTGAGGTTTATGCCGGCATAAATCCTTTTTTATTTTTTCGATGTTGAATGCAAATATTCTTTTTTAAGTTAATCTCACTTTCAAAACCGGTTTCGAATGAATTTAAGCGGTCAAAAACGGAAAGTTCAGTGTCAGTCCCAGTGGCACCCAACGTGTTAACTGCTGACATTTTATTTGAATTAAAGTATAGAATACTTTAAAACAGGCTGAAAATTCCCCAAATCCAATAAAAAGAAAACAGTAATAGGTATTGAAGTTATTCTTACAGAATCCCTTCGGGACCATGGGTGTTTAAATGCATTGTCAAAGGGCGCACGCAGCACTTGCTTTAGATATTAGTAAAAAAGAAAAGCGATATTTATCCTTTTTATTTAAGACATTTACGTGATTAATAAATTAACCGCTTAAATTAAAGTGCTAAAAATCGAATAAAATTCGTGTAAAGGATGCAGTGGGTTTCGAACATGTTAAAGTGTAAGGTTGGGAATCTATTTACAACATTCCTTTTTTAGTTCCAAATGACATGGATCAACGCCGTTGTGTTGTCTCAAACACTTTGAATGCTCGCATAATGTGCAGAAATGAATCTAAGTTCACTTAGCTTTTAATCTCCATTCTTTTAAGCAGTTGAAATGCGAAAATAAAATGTTTCAGTTTTGAACAATATTAAATTTGAGGTTTTGCATGTCATCTATAGGTTATATTTGGAACTAAAATGAGAAAGCTTATTTAAGCAAGTTCTGATGTTTTATATCACTGTCCTGCAGTAATAGCTTCAATAGATGTTATATTTTATTTTTTATTGCTTTTTTAAAAAGGTACAGTCTTTTTTAGAATACTCTGTATATAAGATATTTAGGTAAGAGAACTTGTCTGAATTAAAGCACATACATATGACAATATTTGAAACATACAAAGAAAAAAGAGATCATTAAGTACATTTTGACGAAGCATAGCAATTTCATTTTAGCTCTTATCAGTATCTAACAAGACAGAAAATCTCTTGCCGATGTAAATCCTAATTTGTAAAAAAAAAAAAATCTTATCTTTATTCAATGTTTAATTCCTAAACCATTAGTTTCAGAGATATACTTCCAAATTCAAAAATGTTTTAAATTATGCTTGTCTTAGAAGACATTTTTGTCAATAAAATTAAATGCGTCCAATGAGTTCCATTCCATGAGTCATAAATATGTTTATAAAGCCATTCTCCATGCATTAACAAAAAATAATAATAATAATAAATTATATGACTAAAACTTACAGAATTCTGTAGTTAAACTGATTTAAGGAATCTTCTTTACGGAGACATCCATTAATTATTTATTTCAAAGTAAATCTGGAGAAATTTTAAAAAATGTGATATAGCCTTTTCGTTCCCTAAGCTAAATTAATAGTACAAATATTCGTTGACTTTAAACAAATAAAATAACATTATGAATGAAAGAAAAAAAGAGTTTTTAGAAATTGATACTTTAAGGGACAAGTAATTTCAGTTCAAATATAGATCTAAAACTGAAAATCCCTGTAAAATATCAATTTATTTATCGCTAACATAAATTCACACAATCACAAATTTAAGGCCTTTGAACCACCGAAAGTTATACAATCTTCAAAACATTTTATTGTAAAGGATTTAAGTTAAATAATAATTAAAATTTCTCGCTTTCTTAGCCACGCTGTCTTGGAGGGATTTTTAAAACTCAGATGAAAATAACTTCTATTTTGTGAGAAAATCAGCATAGATGTTGACATTTATTGATTTCCTTTTAAAGCAAAAAACTTTCAGCTATTAAGGACCCGGGGCAATTGCCCCGGGCCCGGGCTTGAGGGCCCCCCCCCCCCAAGGACAGATATAAGTTTTTTGTTAAAGCAAATCTGGTCAATATTATTTAGCAATATTTGTCAAATGATAAAAAATAACCAAAAGTGACCAAAAGTCTTTTTTTTTTAGTTTTAAGGAGATTTGTTCTCCTACCCCCCTCTGTTTTCATACCAGATGCCCCCTTAAGGCCTCCCATTTATCCTTATATTCCTGTAACCGAAAACAAAATTGAATTCTATAGTTTCTTAAACTTATCTTTCTTCTGATATTATGTATATAGATGTGAATAGTACTTGGTGCGAAATTTATGCACAAGTACAATAGGTATGAATTTTAATCACTTCAGTATAATTTACAGAAAATATTAAGATAGAAGCCCCCCTAATATGTTTGGCCCAGCCCCCCCCCCTCCCCCACTATCTAAGTCGGGCCCAGTTTCGAGAGCTAAAAACATGTGTTCGCTACATTAGCAAAACACTATATTTATGTAACAATGTAAAAAAATATATATATAATGTAATCACAAAGGTAAAATAATACTAAGATAACGTAAGGTGTCCTGTGATAATAACGCCAGGTTGGGTATTAGCGCCAAGTGTAGCACATTGATGATTAATGACATGATCCAACAACCTTGAAAAACTTCTAATTAAACAATAATGGTTATTGTTTTCATCAGTTGTGAGTAATAAGTTAAAGCCTTCCTCGTCATCCCGAATCGATTTCAGCAATGGGAATATTTCTTCTTCAAATCCAAAGACATTAATCCTGATGTGATGAAGCTTCTCAAAAATAGGTATCTTCTGAAGTGAAACAGGGCAGTCCATATTACCAAACTTGATCTTGCTCTCATATGAATTATAATAAGAAACTCTCTCGGGTTAAATTCAGTTTAATGGCCAAATTGCACACACATTTTTTTACTATTCAAATAAAATTGATAAAGGAAAAAAAATCTTTTGAAAATGTCTAACTCCTAGTAAATGAGTAAAAAAAAAAATCCCTGTCGGCTTGGCCTATAGGCGGAGGTAGATTTCAAAAATAAATGTTCATTTCTAGAATAAAAAATAAAATATGATTAGAGATAAACTCAGTTTAACAATTTTACTTAACCACTTTTGAGGAATTTTTAATTTCATTTTCCGAAAGAACTGGTTTTATCAGAATCATGTTAAGTGAAATTCAGCTCAAAATGCCCATTTTGGCAGTATATATTTTTTAAAACATTCTGCCTTTTTCAAAAAACTGACCAATACGGTACATGAGTCAGAAAGTAAGCAGTTTGTTATTTCAATACTTTCTTAATTTTTCAATCACGATCGCTTCAAGAAATTCTGTTCAAAAAGACTATTTTCAAAGCATCTTTTGAAATATGTTCTATCTTTAGCAAAAAACTGGATAATACGTCATATTATATAGTTCCCAAATAAGAAAACTTGCCATTTGGATGCCTTTAAAATCAAAAATTAATTTAAAAATGAGTCATATAAGCAGTTTTGATTTGAGATTTTTTTTCAACGCTTTTTTTTCTTTAATTTATTTTAGCTATAAAGATTGGTCCTATAAAAAACTTGTCAGTGTAAAAGTTATATATATTATTAAGATGTAAAATAAATTTAATCGGATTTGATATCTTAAGGCCCCACACTAGGCACAGAAAAATACCCGGATGATAATGCAAAGTCTATAAGAGCGTTCTTTTCAAATATCTCGCTCAAATTTTAATAGCTTTACATGATTTTTTGTACAAGATAGCCGAGGACGATCCACAACCGCCTAGTTTTTACTTTTTCGATGTTGCTTATATATTTTTTATATTACGATAGTTTCAATTTCAGAACCGGTTTAAACCGGTTTCGAAAGTTAGAGAATTTTTTTAATCTGAAACCAAAACTGAAAAAGTGAAAACTAGGCCGGTTGTGGATCGTCCTTAGCTATCTCGTGCAAAAAAATCATCTAAAAATATTAACATTTGGGCGAAATATTTGAAAAGAACGCCCTCATAGACTTTACATTATCATCCGGGTCTTTTTCTGTGCCTAGTGTTGCGCCTTAAGATTTGACGAAGTTATGATTTTTTTTTTTTCTTTTTCCAACCCCCTTTTTGTTTTCGTTTTTAATTTTTTTTTTCAGTAAGAATTAGTCCTACTAAAAACTTGTCAATATAAAAGTTATAGATAATATTAAGGACATAAAAAAATTATTTGGATTTGATATCTTGAGAATTGATGAAGTTATGAATTTTTTTCTCCCAAAAACCCCATTTTTTTTCGCTCCTTGAGCGCATTTTAAGTTTGATCAAATATCTGTCATGCATAAACTTTTTGCCCATTTCTTAGAAGTAATATAAACTTTAAACTGATTCAATATCTATTTTCGTTAAGAAGTTATGGGGTTTCTTCTATTTTCACAAAACCCCTCCCTATTTCCACCCCCTTGGTCCGATTTTGCCCATAAACGAACTAAACCGAGATTTTATGCCACTTGATTTTATGTAAAAGTTTGAGAAGATCCGAGCATAATTATGGAAGTTATCGTGTCTAGAAGAAAGTGATATATATGAACTTTTTTACTGATGGTAGTTTTGGGGTCTAGGGGTCGTAATCGATGTAGATCTGCAAAAAAATTTTAGAAATTCCAATATGGGAAAGAATGCAATACGTAGTATTTCACACGAAATCTACCTAATAAATAAAATTCTTTAAAAAAATCTTACATAATAATTAAAAATAAGAAAAATTCCGCAAATTTTCTATATCTCGCGAAAATTTTCTGAAAATGTCTAACTCCTAGTGAATGAATGAAAAATAAAATAAAATTCTTAAAAACGAAAACAAACAAATAAATAAATAAATAAATAAATATCTTTCAGCAAATTTTTTAAATCGCTCTCATTATGTATGAAAAAATGCATAAAATTCTTCATGAAAAGTTCTTACCTAATCAGAAAAAATAAAAATTACAAAAAGATTTCTCCGAGAAAATCTTCTATCTTACGAAAGAAAAGAAGAAAAATACTCGCCATATACTTGTAACATGCAAAAAATAATTAAGTTCGAAAAATTTCTATCACCCACTAAATACATGCGGAAAAAAAAAACTTCACAAAAAATAAAACATTTTCATAAAAAATATGTTAAAAAATAAAACTAGTCCCGCAAATTTTGAAGCTTTGCTAAACATGTATTTGAAAAAATCACTAAAAAAATAAAACATTTTCCTAAAAAGTAAATTAAGTTCGAAAATAAAAATATTCCCCTCGTAAAATTTTATATCACCCGATAAACCCATTTACAAAATAAAATTGTAGTCTACTCTAACAAGGAAGGTCTCCATTGGGGGCATACTCAGAATTTTCTGAAAAAAATGCGAATTAAACTACTCATGTAGGTAATAAAGGATCAGTGAAAATTATCAGCGGAATTACATTATTAGATATGTAAAAAAATAAAATAGTTTGGAATAATTGGCGTGAAAAGCTGAAAGCGACGGGGGATTGGGCACGCAGTGCATTTCCTCGCCAAAAGCAGACGATTTTAACGAATCTGAAAATTGATTTTAATTGACTTCACTGTTAAAAATCTGCAGCATTTACTGCAACGTAACTCCACTACTTTTATAGAATATCTCTCTTCTGACATATGAGAATGCTTCATAGTACGGTGAATTGACCATGTCATACACTGTTAAAAATCTGCTGCATTTTGTTGCAACGCACTCCACCGCTTGTATATAATATCTCTATTCCAACCAATGAGAAAGCTCCATTTCACGGCCAAGTAACCGTTTACTATACAAGTAAGGGAGTGCGTTGCAACAAATAGCAGCAGATTTTTAACAGTGTATTTTTCAATTTGGAACAATTTTAATGAATTTAAATTGTGTTTTAAATGATAAAATATATTAATTTCATTTTGTTATAAGTACATATAAACGTATATGACAAAATTACACTTAAAGTAAAGTAAAAATGCAAAACTAAAATTACTTAAACTAAACTTATTTAAATAAATTGAACATAGAAAGTTTTTTCTTTAAAAAGTATTCGAAGCGTAAAAGCGTATTTTTCAAAATTTCGTTTTTTTGCCAACCGGAGATAAATCGCCAAATAAACGAAATTTTTATTATTTTTTTACGTACGTTATAAGGAGATTCCGCCGAAATTTTTTTTATAAACATATATAACTATATGAAAAGAACATTCTGTAATTTTTTTCAGATTTTTCTTAGTATGCCCGTATGGAGACCTTCCTTGTAAGACATTCCTCCCAGTTTTCTAACAAACAATCATTTTATATGAAAAAATATCTTCCCACAGATTACACTGATAAACAAATTTTAACGAATTTTCTGTTTCTCTATATACGTTCGGTGTTTCTTATAGATTTCAAGCTGCTGAAATAGAATATGTTTGTAAAAATTTTCTATCACACTCCAATTTTGAGAAATTTCATTTATACGTTTTGATTTATGTTGGCATCATATAGGCATTATAATTAAATTATATTATTCTCTTTCATGTATTTGATTCACACAAACATTCCTGTTTCTTATTACAACGATAAAAGATACAGCAAAAGAGTAGAAACAGATATCCCCCTAATAAATTTTATGTTAGCGACCTTGAACAGACAGATCTAGCCACCCCCACAAAATTTGACTTTAACTCAAATCTATGACAGTTGAAACTTTCGGGGCGAGTGTACTACTATTTCTTTGTTCTGTAAGACTTTTTATTTAAATTTTAATTATAATTAACCTATTTTCCTCTACAATATGTAAAACATGTCTAGAGGATGCGCAATGAACCCGATTCTTTTTGCTATGTGTGCGGGGAGCTAACTTTGAAAAGGCATCGATGCGCTTTCACGCTTTAATAAAGACTGCCTTCATATGTACTTAGTAGGTGAACAAGATAAGAAATGGGCACCTCATTCTTGTTGTACACGATGTGCTACAAACCTTCGGGCATGGATGAAAGGTACAAAAAAGTGTATATCCTTTGCTATACCTATGATATGGCGCATGCCGGAGGATCATATAACTGACTGCTACTAATGTATTACAAATATTAAAGGATTCTCTGCAAGAAGTAAGCATAAAATTAAGTACCCGAACTTAGATTCAGCAATGTGACCAGCATTACATAATGATGATTTACAAATACCGAAACCTCCAGAGAATTTTACATATGACGATGTAACAGTAGAAATGGAAATTGATGAAACTGAAATTTCCTCTACATCTGATATGAACTATTCTCCTGTCATAAATGAAGAACCATGCCTAATTACTCAAAAAGAATTAAATGATTTTGTGAGAGAATCAAATTTATCAAAGAAAAACTCACAATTACTTGGATCAAGATTGCAAGGTTGGAATCTCCTGATAAACAATACAAAGACATCTATTTATCGAGATTGGTATAAGAAATATTCGACAATTTTTTCAAGAAAAGATTATTTATACTATTGTAATGATATAAGTGGTTTAATGTCTGCTTTAAATTGTCAATATAACTCGGAACAATGGCTTTTAAGAGAACAGCCACAAATAAGTCATTTACCGCTAAAGTAGGCAATTTCTTATTAATATTATTTCTTTTTACAAAAATGCTTCTATATTTTTCTGAAACTTTATAAACAATGCATACTTTTAGTGTTTTAAATATAAATTTTAAGCTTTATAAGTGTTTATTTAAAAGTATGTCATTACTAAAATACCAAATGATAAATTTCATAAGGCATATGTGTTGAATAAATACTACAAAATTCAGATTTTCAAGATTTTGAATTTTGTAAAAATCTGTGGGTGATGGAAACTTTTTAATGGCATATTCTTTCACAGCACCACCTAAAATATAAAAGTCACCACATACTTAGTTAGAAACAGAAACCTTGTTTATCAGTGTTATCAATGTTTCGCAAATTCTCGAAATAATCATAAGCGTACTACAAGACGTTTTCTTATCAGCTCACACTTCCGTGGAGTCTGATCAACACGCACCTCCACCATGCCTTACACTGTTAAAAATTTCACAAATTTGATGCAGCGTCACTCCACCGCTTTTATAGAATATATCTTTTAAGACCAATGAGAATGCTCCATAACACTGTAAAGTAACCGTTTTCTATAAAAGCGGTGGAGTGTCGCTGCAGCAAATGGGTCAAATTTATAACCAAGGCTACCTTATCATAATAACAAGGCTCGTCATTCGCCAAGTTTCCTTTGACCGCAGTACACGTGGTCAGAAACCACATGATTTTCCCGTTGGTAGCGCCATCTAATGTGAGAAACTGAAATATTTTCCATTTTTTCCTATGAATTTGTGCATGGATTATTAGCAGTAGTATGCACCAGGTGGCGTTACTTATGAGACAAAGTCATATAATAAGTTGGCAATTATAGGGACAATTTCAACAATAGATTTTCTCCTGAATGCGAGGCCTTGTTATTATAATAAGGTGGCCTTGTTTATAACAAAGAGCGCGCGACGCGCATCGCCCTGCTCTGTCTTCCAGACTTCCACAGTGCGTGCGAGAGGGCCATTCTTATACTACTCTCCTTAGAAGGAAATGGAAATCATGTACAATTTGATGAAATTTCAAAAATAAACTTTTAATCAATAAAATTTATTTATAGTTGCGAATCAATCAATTATAAAAGCAAAAATTTAACAAATTTAACTATCTTCAACTTTGATAACAAAATGTTAAAAAAAAATCCCATCAACACAAAATTCAGTTTTATTCAGAGAATATCTGTGATTAAAACATTATTCTACCGGAAATATTCAGGAAATTTTTTAATTTTATAACCTTTTTCGATTTTTGATTATCACTGTGTGTTTTCAACACATATGATTGCCTTCAGCACAACTCTAAATTAATTATGGCGAATGTAATTATTTAATCGTAGAAATTATGCGATTATACAAAACGAAATACTTTTACATAAAAATAGTGATATTAAGTAAATCGGGATGCCGATAATTATCAAATATACACTGTAAAAAAAAATCCGAAAAAGTTTCCGGTAGGAAACGGGAAATTAGTTGCCCTTTATGGTAAGGAAACTTTTCCGAATCAATACGGAATAAAATCCGAAGAAAAAGGAATCTTTCCCTTTCTGCCAGGAAAGTTTTCCTACTTGATTCGGAAACTATTATTTAAACACAGAATAAATTCCTGTTTCTTATGAAAATCTTTTCTTGTTTATAAATAAAAGTTTCTGTGGAGACAGAAAGAATTCCTTTTCAAAACGGAAAGTTTTTCGGATCAATCAGTAAACTTATCTGTAATAACAGAATATATTCCTGTAAAATAAGGAAAACTTTCCATTCACACAAAGAAATTTCTCGGTAGATCGGTAGAATATATAGAAAGTATTCCTTTTTAAATTGGAAACTTTTCCGAATCAATACGTAAACGTTTCTCTCATGATAGAATATATTCCTATAAATTAAGGAAAACTTTCCCGTTACACTAAGAATAGTTTCAGTAGAACGGAAGTATAGATGGAAATCTTTCTTTATTAAAACGAAAACTTTTCCGCATCGTTCATTAAACTAATCTTGAAAAAAGGTAAAAATTCCCCTGTAGAGCAAAATCTTTTTCTTTTCTTTACGGAAATGTATTTTTTTTTTAATATCGGAAAATATTACAGTATAATAAAGAAACTTTCTTTATGATGAGTGGATTACATAAGACTGCATAAAAAAATCGTTTTATCTTTTAGATGCGCAAAAAACTTAATGCTTTTTAAGAATCTAAATCTTTACTGAACATATTCTGAAACCTTTTATGAGTCTGGTAACTTTTAGTGTATTAAAGATTTAAAATTATGCTTAATAAATATTGCTTATTAAGTTAAATGTTGAATAATTTTAAATCTTTAATACACTAAAAGTTCCCAGACTCATAAAAGGTTTCAGAATATGTTCAGTAAAGATTTAGATTCTTAAAAAGCATAAAAATTTTTGTGCATCTAAAAGAGAAAACGATTTTTATGCAGTCTTATATAATCCCAGAAAGACTAACTCTGTTAGAAATTTGCAACAAGCAGTCCAGCAATTTTATCCTTGTTACAGAAAAAAGTTCCATAACCGTAATTTAACTTTATACTTATCACAATATGATCAAAATAGCGTTAAATTACTGTTGTTTAATTGTCTTTTGTAAAAACGGTCAAATTTCCTGAGTAGTTTATTACAAGCTTTCAACAGTGTAAAAACATTGTACAGAAAATTTTTTCACTTGATTCGTTTCTTTTGATTTCCTTTTATCTCACTTTTAATGCTATGAAATTAATAATTAAAAATAAATACCCCATCTCAATTTTACAGGGATATAACAGAAAATAGTACACGTTTTTCATCGGAAATAAAAAAAAGTAGTCGAAAGTTTAAATTTAATTGATTTGAAATTTCCAATTTAAACACTCTAGTCACACCTGATAGGCTGAAAATGTGTGGGATGAGATCGTACGGTCTCGATACCATTCGTGCTTCTGGAGGGAGTCGAAAACTTATAACTGTGTTGAATTTAAACTTCCAACTGTTATCTTTTATTTCGGTTGAAGAACAAAAGATTGTATACTTTCTTTTTTTTAAAAACTTGCAAAGTTTGCAGATTCATTTGTAATCAACCTGTATTTTTAATACATATACACACAATCGTAATTACAAATAAATGACAAACAAAATCTAATATTTTAAATCTTTTGAGACAGTAAAATATTGGTACATTTTGCATTACAATGGTCCAATTTGTCAATGTATTATCATATTGAAATTTTATTTTGTCACAAGTATAAGAAGAATCAGTTTAATTTAAATATAACTATTTTATTTAGGACATAAAGATTTTTATAGATAAATTGTTAGTGCTATTTTAATATGTTTTTCAAAAAATATAATTATGCTGAAATGTATTTTGATTTATGATTATAAGTAATTTTATAAAGAAGGATAATTAATTCAAGTGATACATTAAACAATTTTCTAAAAAAGTTTTTAAACATAATTACAAATACATTAGTGAAACGGATTTTATGCTCGTAAAACGCATAATATGCATTTCTTTTTCTTTTTGTAATTCTGAATGAGTGTATATGTATCATGAATATGTATATATATATATACACTATATTGTCATTGATTATGGGACACTTGCGATTTTAGACATTTTACTAAATATCTAGAAAAATACATGAAGAATCATTTCGAAACTCTTAGTGTATAAATATAATAGTATACGTCATACATCTCCGTGAAGATTTTTTATCGAAACTCCATAGGGGACCGCCAACAAATTAAAAAAGAATGAATATCTTTTGAATAACCCTGTCAAAACTAATGTAGCAAAAGCGCTCAAACTCTAGATTATGATTGAATGCCTTATTGTAATACACTGTGTTCATTTTTATGCAAATAGCATGCATACTCGCAGAGTAATTAAGGTTTTTATAAAAAAAATTCCAAGTTTTTTCCTTATAATTTTCAGAGTTCTTAATATAAAATAATATTTTTTTCAGAAAATATGACAAACAACATTGCACACAGTACCCTGTAATCAGAATTAAAAAATAATGAAAATTGTATACAAAATGAGTTGGTTTACTAAATAATTTTTTACTGCGCATGCGTCAACGATATCAAGATTTCATTTGCATATTATGTTAGCTAAATGTATAGAGCAACTTTTGTGAAAGTCACAAAATCATAACTTGAAAATTCTGAAAATAATCGTCAATTGAATAAGTTGAAAATCCGTTATTCTCAAAATGAAGCAAAAACAAGAGGGGTTGTATCCATATATTCATTGATTAGTGTCAATATAGAATACACAATACGGGATGTTACGACTACTTTTGGATAAAATCCCTCATTTTTTTGCTTCATTTTGGAAACAACGGATTTTGTCCTTTTCTATAGACGATTACTTTCAGAATTTTCAAGCTATAATTTTGAGACTTTTACAAAAGTTGCTCTATACATTTAGCTAACATAATATGCAAATGAAATTCTGATATCTTCGACGCATGCGCAGTAAAAAATTATTTAGTAAACCTACTCATTTTTCATACAATTTTTATTATTTTTTAATTCTGATTACAGGGTACTGTGTGCAATGCCGTTTGTCATATTTTCTGAAAAAAATATTATTTTATATTAAGAACTCTGAAAATTATAAGGAAAAAACTTGGAAATTTTTTTATAAAAACCTTAATTACTCTGCGAGTATGCATGCTATTTGCATAAAAAATAACACAGTGTATTACAATAAGGCATTCAATCATAATCTAGTGTTTGAGCGCTTTTACTACATTAGTTTTGACAGGGCTATTTAAAAGATATTCATTCTTTTTTAATTTGTTGACGGTCCCCTATGGAGTTTCGGTAAAAAATCTTCACGGAGATGTATGACGTATACTATTATATTTATACACTAAGAGTTTCGAGATGATTCCTCATGTATTTTTCTAGATATTTAGTAAAATGTCTAAAATCGCAAGTGTCCCATAATCAATGGCAATATAGTGTATATATACATTCAAATAAGAAAAAAGGAAATCAAAATCGTGTCCAAAACAAACCTTTTCGTCTCTGACATGTTCTTACTTGCCTAAAAATACAAAATAAGTTTTGTGCCCCTAATGATATTTTTTTACTTTTTTTGGTAAATTTTACTCTAACATTCCAAATGGGAAGTCACTTGATTCCAAGTAGTTTAAAGATTATGGAGAAAATTTAGAACTCCAAATGTTAAATTAATTTGTAATTGATTCTAAATAGATTGCAATTTGGATCGTTTTTTCAGTGTAATTCAAAAACCACTAGACAGAATAACTAGTAACTCAGGATTTATAAAAGAGAGATTACAGTTAATATATATATATATGTATATATATATAATCTCATTGTTAGTTCTATTTTTAGAGAAAAAAACCCGCATTTTTTAAATAAATCGCGGAAAAAAATAGTAATATGAAGATTTTAAATTTGCAAGTTTATAATAGAAATAGATTTCTAGAAACTTGAAATATGCATATTCCAAGTAAGTAGTGTATGAGTTATGCTTATACGAGGGGGAGTCCGCAAATAAATTTCCCTTGGTGTCTGTGGACAGAGGTGTGCATGAAAGTCAAACAATATAAATACACATGAAAGATACGACGCAACTTTATTTGTTAACATAAATACCAAGCACATTGAGAAATTTGCATACCGCTTGATAAGCTGCAAAATACCCTCCAGAATAACATCAGGGCTTTGCAAACGGACAAGTCATTAAAGGTTTTTTCCGTATATGAAACCCTTAGTTTTTCCTCGAGGGCTTTTTGAAGCTTATCAAGCGGTATGACAAATGTCTAAATGTACTTGGTAATTTGAAAAAAATAAATAAATATAGGTCTTATATTTAATGTCACATTCTATTTTTTGACTTTCATATACAACTCTGACCACAGTCGACATGGGAAACTTAGTTTCAGACTCCTCCTCGTATAATTATTCAAATTGCAGTTCGTTTTACATTGATTACAGATAAATGTAACAGTAGTTGCAAGTGTGCATAGTTCCTAAACTACTAAACAGAGTGACTTCCTGCTTCTATGGTATCATAGAGAGCATTTATGTAGAAAAAGGCCAAATATGATGGCATAATTAGGTGTTATATCGAAACTTTTGACGTTTGTTACAATTTCAGAATAAATATGACTTTCTTTTTCACCACTGAATGAAAAAAGACAATTCTCGGAAGAATGGGAATTTCAATTTTCCCCCCTCATATTCCAAGAGCCGACCGCACAAAACCCTGCGTCATCGAGCACCAGAAAAAATCCTTTATTTTATGGAAGAGTAGTAATAGAGGAATCTAATGATCCATGTCTGCCGGACGTGAAGTGGTGCATAAGCCAAAAATTGATACCACTAGTGGTTGACTCATAGGTTTAGCATTGTATTTGTCCTACAGTCAAAAATCTAAAAACATAGAAAACTGGGTGTAGGAAAACACAATGCTAAGCCTACGAGTCAAGCACTAGTGGTATTAATTTTCGGCTTATGCACCACTTCGCAACCGGCAGACATGGATCATTAGATTCCTCTATTATTACTCTTCCATAAAATAAAGGATTTTTTTATTGTTCTCGATAACATACGGTTTTTTGCGGTCGGTTCTTGTATTGTCATGCTTTATTGAAATTTCAAATTGGTGCATTTTTTTATTTTATTTTCAATTTACTGAAACAAGTTAGGTTATTAATGGTAAAATTGAAATCTTATTATAAAACCTTTGGTTTTTAAATTTTGAGAATATTTTTAATACAACCACTTTGTATTTAAATAATTTTTAACGTCCTAAAGAATGATAATGTCAAAGGAGAGGATGCATTAGACCTTTTAGATGTCTGACATACATATTCGGTCTTTTAATGTACTTGCCTCCAGTTGTTTGTATTTCAGCAGTTATCGTATAAATAAGTCACTTTATGGAGTAAATTATTTTGTGGTAAAAAACATTTTCGTTAATGAAAATGATTTAAATAAAATTCTGAGCTTTTTCATTTCAGTTCTATAAATCATCTTAACTTATATTTTGTGAATTTGCATCATAATTTTAATACATATTTGTTTTAGATGAGAATTTTTTCATGTACCGTAATTTCCTGCGTATAATTCGCGGAACAAACAATTATTTTTCGACCCAGAAATTTTTTAAAATAAAATTTAACTTTTTAAATCGCTGTAAATATTTGGCTTCTATAACTAGATAAAATTTCTGGGTCCAGAAAGAATTGTTCGATCCGCGGATTATACGCCGAAAATTACGGTAATAAAGTGAAATTTATTTGCACATGTTAAACATACAAATACAAATGTTATTAAAATAGAATGATGCAGATGAAAGAAACAAATCTTCAATTGTTAATTTTTAATTAACTAACCTTTAAAATGAATGTAAATGCACTTTATTATAATTTAATTAAAAAACTGAACACAAAAAATGCTTTTTTGTATAAAATTTAATTAAAAATCTATGTATAACCAATTAACTTATATGCAAGAATTAAGATTAAATCTTATTTGCTGCACGGTAAATCTAAGTTAAACGCTTACATGTCTTCATCAAAACATATGCGAATATTATTATTATTATTTCAAAACATGCTTCACACATGGTTTTTTTTTTTTTTTTAATCTATGTGCGATTTTTTAGTTTAAAAAAATCATATTTCCTAAGCATAGGAAAATATTGTTATACAAATTATAATACTTTGAAATTCACAAAAAATTTCATCATTGAAGCTTTTTTATCACTAATGTTCTAAAATAAGACTTAATTATTTATAAAATTTCTACATCCAATTATGTAAATGAAAAAATACATTAGACTTTTCCGAAATCCAATAGTTATATAGAGTCCTTTGCAAATTTATCAAAATGCCAAACCATTTCAAATTAAAAAATTCTGTAATGAGCAGAATTGTAAAGATGAGCAATTAATTTTTACACCATTTTTTCTTTGCAAATTCTTGCATCTGATTAACACTTTCCGGCACGGATTAAAATGAGAAATTATCAACTGTCACCCAAATTTAAAAACGATTTTTTTTAGAAATTAAGAATTCCTTAATTTAAGCTTTCATTGCAAAAGCAAAATTTTGTTCAAATATTTATTGGTGCCGTTTGCAAGTTTGGAATTAAAATTAGGTGCCCCGGATTGGGCACATTGTGCCGGAAAGGGTTAAATAATGAGTGGAATCACAGAATTAAGAGAAAGAATAGAGATTCAGAATGCCGTAAAAACAGTTTGCCATGCGAAGTAGATTATCGCTCAAATTTTAATGCCCTCATTTGGTCCAAACAAAACAAACGTTTTGAAAAGGCATTGGATTCCTTGATTTGTGCATTTCTCTAAATTGAAAAGTGTCCTTATTATGCTTAAACATTTTAAACGATAATAATTTCTAATGATAAAAACAAAAACAAAGAAATACGAGTTCGAATTGACAGACGCATCTAAACACATAGTTGCATTCAGCCAAATGTGACGAATTTTAGGGTTACTTTTTTGATGTCACATCCAGCCACCATACGTCATCTAAATTATATTTCTTTTCCCTGTGAAATGAAATAATATATGAATATATGATTTTTCTACCCTCTTTTGAATCTATTAGTATCACATTAATTTCTTCCATGCTAATATCTACTGCATTTTATCCTTAAATTGCACACAATTTTATTTTAGAATATGGATAATTTTACAGAGGGTAGAAAGTTAAAATACATTATTGTTATTTTCAAACAAACTTTAAACAGCTTTTCTTTTAAAAACAGAATTTTGTTTATATAAAAATATATACATATTTATTTCTAAATAAACCAAAAAAAATTAATAGCAAGGAAAAATGTTAATTATTTTTTCTATATTAAAGATTGCTGAAATTATTGTGTAGAAAAACTTTCGAAAGACTCTGTTTAGTCTTGCATTCAATTATGTTTTTCATTTTATTAAAGCAGCATGTCCTTATTAGGAGAAAACATATTCTCCACAATAATAATAAGTATTGTTCTTTTCTAGTCAGTTTTTTTATTTTTGAATTTTCAGTTTTATTAATTATTCATTATCAAAAAAGGGTTAAGATTAATAAGTAAGCAGAAATTAAAATTTTTATTAAAATACCTCACACATTAAGAAATATGTACATACAGAAATCGTTAAACATTTTCAATCAGTAAAGAGGTTTTTGGGGAAAATTCTCTTCCATCAATAATTTTAAGATTTATAAAATTAAAAATTTTAAAAAATCATTTGCTGGAGTGCATAGAACAGTCCTGTGACTGAGACTTCCGTACAGCAACACCTAAAAAAAAATAATAAAAAGATAATTTTAAATTGCAGTGCAATACCATGTTCTTTATATAACGAAATAGTATATATTTTTAACCATTAATTTTTTTTTTTCATGAAACACAAGGAAAAATGAAAATATACACTCAAAACTGAATACAAACTGCATTGTTAAATTAGTGGGGAAGGGAAGTATATAATATGAAAGAGTGGTCAAATGATTGTCCAATGATATATCAGATCTAGAGAACAGAAAAAGTTACAAAAGTGTACTTGAAAAACATAAAACTCAAATCGAGCTCCGAGTGGAATGACACTTATCACCTTGCGTTTCATTTACGAAGAATAAAACTACTTACGATTTTATTGAAATTTTCCCGTTATAAAATTAACTGGTTTTTAAAACTTAAAAACCAAAAGATGTTAAAAATCATTTGTAAAAATAGAAAAGGCTCCTGAAATCTTTCAATCTCTAACGCATATTTTAAAGCTAAAGATCTCAGGGGCTTTTTCCTGTTTTTACAAATAATTAACATTTTTTGGTTTTTAAGTTTTAAAGACCAACAGTTAATCATATAATGGGAAAATTTTAATAAAATCATATTGAACCTTTGTAATACATAGTTTTATTTTTAGTAAGTTGCAAAAGTATCCTTTGAGGGAAAGGTAAATTTAGGAGAACAGGAAGCTTATAACATAAAATTGTGATAAAATAACTATCGAATGATATGTCTCATGAAGGAGTCGGAAAAAGTTTTCCCGGGGGAGGGGGATAAACTGTGGCAATGAGAAATTGGCCAAAGGGCTCTCCGTCTCCAGTGAAATATCACCTGGCTCTTACGGTGGTCAGGACTTAACTGGAAAATAAAATAAATGGAGAAAGGGCCTAAAAAACAAAGAAGATCGAAATAAAAGGGGTAATCTATTAATAATTTACTAGTTACAGGTATTCATAGATACATATTTATATAAAGACATATAATTTCCATTTAATAAAGAAAATAAGAAGTTACCTATAGCAGCCATTCGGAGGGAAGCAATTCCTGCAAATTTCGATACGTTTGCACGGATTATGATTTTTAGATACCAAAACTACATCCAGTTAAAATGTTGATTTTATATAAATATTTATATCCTACATTTGTCATAAGATAATATTTTTATTTATAAGGTAAAATATTGGTAAACTATACCTGTAAAACATGGGCCATTACACTGTTCTTTTCCGACCTAAATAGGGTTGAAATTGTTTTAATTCAGTGCTGAAAGACTCTTAACAGCTTTAGTAAAATAATTTGACTCGGAGCCTCACTTCTTGAACTAAAAATTCAATTTGCCATTTGGAAGATACAAAGTAATTGGTAGCGAGTCCACCAGAGGCCCCAAGAGATAATGTTTTTCTTGCCCACACACTGGATCTGTTGATAAGGCACATATGTTTGAAAAAAAACTAAACTCTTGAAAAGCACACGAGCACTTTTTAACCGACTTCAAAAAGGAGAGGAGGTTATCAATTCGACGCGTATGTATTTTTTTTTTTTTTTTTTTTTATGTATGTTCACCGATTACTCCGAAACTATGCAGCCGATGAATTTGGTTTTGGTGTTAAATTAAAGAGCTTACTCTCGGATTGGTACAACTTCCATTTCATAGAAATTTGTCCAGTAGTTTTTTAGTAATTAAGCAAAAACTATTAAAATTAGTGTTTTTTCTCTAATTAAAACTGTTGAATTAGTTCCTGCAATTGAGTGAAGTCAGATGGCCGAGCGGTTTAAAGCGCCTGATTTAATCTCTGGTTCTCGAAAGTGACAATGGGTTCGAACCCCACTCCTGACGTACGTGTGTACAACAACCTATTCCGTATTATAATTTTTAACCGACTTCCAAAAAGGAGAGGAGGTTATCAATTCAACGCGTATGTATTTTTTTTATGTATGTTCACCGATTACTCCGAAACTATCCAACCAATTAACTTGATTTTGGTGTTAAATGAGAGAGCTTGCTCTCGAATTGGTACCACTTCCGTTTCATAGAAATTGGTTCAGCACTTTTTTAGCAATTAGGCAAAAACTAATAAAATTAATGATTTCTCGCAAATCAGTAATAATATGGATGTCGAATAAATTTACCTATGCCAGGATGGCCGAGCGGTCTAAGGCGCTTAGATTTAAAATCTGGTTTTCGAAAGGCAGCTTGGGTTCGAACCCCACTCCTGACGTACGTGTATACCGTAATCTTTTCCGTGTTATAATTTTTAAATATATAATTAACAAGTTAAATACTAATTATGCTATTAGGAATATTTTGTATTTAACCGTTACAATAGAGTATCAGAGATTTTTTATTAACTCAATACTTTATCAGTGAAAGAGTACTCAAAAAGAGAATAGACTTGCGAAAAGTAACATGACATTGAATAAGTTACATGAAGAGAATGAAGTCTGGACAGCCGAGCGGTCTAAGGCGCCAGATTTAATCTCTGGTTTTAAAAGAGAGTGTCGGTTCGAACCTCACTCCTGACATATGTGTATAGTATACAAAAAATTTTCCGTGTTATATATATTTTTTAAGTGACTTCAAAAAAGGAGAGGATGTTATCAATTCGGCGCGAATGTGTTTTTTTTTTTTTTCTATGTATGTTCACCGATTACTCCGAAACTATCCAACCGATTAATTTTTTTTTTTTTTTTTTTTTTTTTTTTTTTTTTTTTTTTTTGAGTTAAATGAAAGACGCTACTCTTCCATTGGTACTTCTTCCATTTCATTGAAATTGGTTCTGTACTTTTTTAATAATTAAGTAAAAATTAATAAAATTAGTGATTTCTCGCAAACTAAAAGTTACATGGACGATGACTAAGCTCGCGGAATGGAGTGTAGTCAGGTGGCTGAGCGGTGTAAAACAGCACATTTGAATTCTGGTTCTTGAAAGAGATCGTGGGTTCGAACCCCACTCCTGACATACGTGTATGGTTTACAGTGATTTTTCCCGTATTATAATTTTTATCAACTGACTTCAAAAAATCGTTAACTTTTAACTAAAAAGAGAAAAATAAACTTTTCTACCAAAAATTGAACCGACTTCAAAAGCTACTGCAAAGTGAAAAATAATTTTTTTACAGAATAGTATTAAGAAATTAAATTAAGAGCGTAGTATTTATTATGCGTATTATTATATTTATGTAGATTAATTTGATTTTTTGAAGTCGGTGCCAGCCAAGCCAAGTTCAAAATTAAAATTAATTATCCAATGCAAATCGTAAAAGAATAAAGTTAAAATTTTAACTAAATATTAAATCGTAAAAAAACTCGTAGATATTTGGATGCATGTCTATTAGAAAATTACATGTAACTTGGCTTGGCTGGCACCGACTTCAAAAAATCAAATTAATCTACATAAATATAATAATACGCATGATAAATACTACGCTCTTAATTTAATTTCTTAATACTATTCTGTAAAAAAATTATTTTTCACTTTGCAGTAGCTTTTGAATTCGGTTCAATTTTTGGTAGAAAAGTTTATAAGTCTTTAGGCTATCTTCCATTAGTTGGAGAAAGTGTCAATTTGGTAAGAATACCTAAGTTAATTGGCTCAATATCCTTTATTAAGTATGGTCTTGTGGTGACAACAGGCTTGACTCAAACCTGATTGCATTATCAACAGTCAATTTTAAATTTCATGGGTAATTGATATTATGATTTAATAAACGTTAACCAGAGGAAATGTTACTCAGGATGTATAATTTATATGCAATAACAATTCGGCCCGGCCCGATACAAGAATTAAAAGTTCGGCCCGACCAGCAAAAAAAAAAAAAAAAAAAAAAATATATATATATATATATATATATATATATATATATATATATATATATATATATATATATATATATATATATATATATATAGGCCCGGCCCGATGAAAAAGTTAAAATTTCGAGATAGAGCTATTGCAAAATCTAAAAAATAAATCTGCGAAACAGCGCCACATGTTGGGTAATGTACACCAAAACTAATCAGGATTTTTTTTTTCAGTTACTAATTGAATCATAAGTTTGATGAAAATCCATGCATTAATTTTTAAGATACATTTATTGTGAAATCATGAAAAATGTAGCATAGCAGCGTTATCTGTAGGGCGATTTACACCAAAAACTAAACAACACTGCCAGGGAGTAACTGAATCTGAAGTATTTGAAAATTTCGTGCATTAGTTCTTGAGATAGAGCTATTGTGATGATCAGAAATAATGCACCATGGCAGCTCCACCTGTCGAGCGATTTGCACCAAAACGTCATCAGCTCCATTGTATATCAAGTACTAATTAAATATAAAGTTTTATGAAAATACATGCTCTGGTTTTTGAGATACGGCTATAGTAGAAATTGTAAGTAATGCAGCATAATAGAGCCAGATGTTGCGAGATACACTCAAAAAACTAATCAAATATAGTTTATATGAAAGTTTGACATAATCTAAAGTTTTGTGAAATTCCGTACATTAGTTCTTGTGATAGTGCTAATGCAATAAACACTAATAAAGCACCATGGCAATGCCACCTATTGAACGATTTGCACCAAAACGTAATCAAGACCATGTTATATCAAGTACTAACTAAATCTTAAATTTTATGAAAATCCATGCACTAGTTCTTGAGATATGGTTACTGTGGAAATTGTGAATAAAGCAGAATAGCAGTGCTACTTGTTGAGCGATATGCATCAAAAACTAATCAGATCTAGTTTATATCATTGTCTAACAGAATCAGGGCTGTAGCTAAGGGGGCGCTATGGGCGGCTCAGCCCTCCCCCCTCCTAAAATATTTTGAGCCCCCCCTTGAAAAGATTCCAAGGTCACTAAATGAATCTCCGTTCCGAAAATTCAAATGAAATTCTGTTTAAAAATCTAATTTAGTTTTGAGACCTTTTCACAGTTTTACAGAATTACAAAAAAGTATCTAAAATACGTATTTTAACATTCCCTCATCCTATTTGTACACATGAAACTGACATGATGTTTAATTTTGCACCAGTTATATACTCAAAATTTTCATCATCATATAATTTTCTTAATATAAAATGATGTTATTACAACAGTTTAATAAGAAACATATTGCCTACAGTGTGAATGTGCGTTAATTTACCTTTCTGCGTCAGAGAGAGAGAAAAAAATTATGCCCCCCCACCCCCTACATTCTCTTAAGCCTCTCCACCCTATTGTTCACATCTAGCTACGGCTCTGAACAGAATCCAAAGTTTTGTGAAATTTCGTGCGTTAATTCTTGAGATAGAGCGCACGCAAAAATTTTCTCACAGACAGACAGACATTTTGTAAAAACATGTTTTTGGGATTATCTGATCACTAAAACGTGTAAATCCGTCGAAAACCGGATTTCGGAAATTTTCACCAATTCAATACTTTTTCTCTTGTAAAGATGGAAGAAAGTAAAAACTAGTGGTTGGGGGCCACCGTAATACTTATTCATCATGGATATCTATACTAATAAAATAACAAATCGCATCGCTCTGTCTAACTACAGCACGTACGAGGTTCAATTTTTTTGTGAAGATTGTCCAAGTCCTTTCCTAATGTATCTGACCCTCAGAATTTTAAAATTCTAATAATTAGTTGAGAAATTAATTAAAATCCTCAAATTAGAAGAAAGGAAAAGTACTCATAATTCAATAAGAGCATTGATTTTTATCAAACCACAGAATATTTCTTCGAAAACTCAAAGAAAAGGAAAAGGGTTAATGTAAATACACGGTTGCCATGGCGATGAATGTACTAGGCTTTTTAATAAAGAGCTGTATTTTAAGTTCTTCTGGGCCTAAAAACTCAAAAATTAAACAGCCTATATGCAGAAAAAATTCCACTTTCAGAAATTCTAAACATTATTTTCATACTCCTGTAAATAGTTGAAAAATCCGTAAAAATCCATTTATAAAATTTCATTTTATTTCCATTCAAAGAAATAATTTCGATAAATCTTTTTGAACGAGAGCAGGTGTCTGCAGACAGCTGGGCGTCAGATAGTAGTGGAATTTTTAGACGACCTGTAAATATTTTCGAATGTTAAATTTATAAATTAATTTTTTATCATTTCAGATGAAGAATTTTTCGCTGATTTTAAATATGTAAATTTCTTCTCAGTCGCTCAATTACAACCTTATATAGTAATTATTAATTCGTTACTTGGATGACACTCTATTTAAAATAAGTTTTTCGAAACCACAAATGATTTTTATATTATGATTCTTTGATACGCTGCCGAATTTTTAAAACTCCACCATTTAGAGATTTTAAAGTTATGCATCGAGCAATATCTTTAAACGCTGTTTAATAATATCTAAATTTATAAGAATCCGATTTTTTTTTTTTTTTTTTTTTTTTTATAAAAAAGTCGATTAAAAAAAAATAATTAAAATTAAAAATCAAAAAACCCCACAAAACCTTTTGAAGCTTTCAGATAAACTAAATATTTTAAAGAGTATCGAACATCAAATATAGGGCCAGAGGATTTTTTAGAGGGAGCGGTCAAATATTTGAAATGGTATCGTTTTCTACCATTTCAAATGCGTCAAATAATAAGTCATAAGTCACTAAGCACTGAGATAAATATTACTTATTAAATATAAAACTTGCAGATAGTTTAAAACACATAATATAGATAGTAAAGAGTAGGGGACGTCAAATTATGTGCAGGAGCAGTGGGGAATTATTATTTTAGAGAGAACGTGATCAAACATTTAAAACCGTACCGTTTTAGATGCGAGTTTTTCAGAGGTCTGGGATAAATAATACTTAGTTAATATGAAATTTTAAAAGTGTACTTACTCCTATTTTCGAATAATAATTTCATCAAATATCTTTCTTAATTTTACAAACAATTTTGTTAAGAAAAGACTTCGCCCCCTGGTTCTGGAATATGAAACTAAAAGATTCCAAACCTCCCCCCTTCTTCTTCTTCTTCTTCTTTTTTTTTTTTTTTTTTTTTTTTTTTTTTTTTTCTTTTGCCGTGTGTGCGAAGCACTTCTGCTAAACGGTACCGCAGGCAGCCGGGATTCGTTTCGCGATTTTTTTTTTTCCTTTGAGATCTTGTAGTACAAATTTCAGATTTAATTAAGAATATTATTACGGGCTCGGGCAACGCCGGGTGGCTCAGCTAGTACATAATATAATATAGGAAAATAAAACATGTGTAAATTATTTATAAAATGTATTGCAATTCCAAAAAACAAATTGAAACGTATATTTAAATATTTTTAATATACAGAGCAATGCTTTATTAATTAATTGCTGATGAATCAATTTCGACAAATTATATAAAACGCCAACTTACTCAAGTAGTACCGAATTGCATAAAAGAAACATCCTTATAACTCCAAAAATTTTAATCATATTAACTAACAGTTTACTGCGTCGGATTAAACGCCTCATTCCCAATTAAAATCTTCTTTAAATTACAATTTGAATAAAATACAAGGTCATGAAAATCGAAGAACGTGGAAAACAGGATTACAAATATCTCGGCAACTAAATTATCCGATAGACTTCACTATTGCCTTTAATGTCCACTTCTTAAAATAACAAATTTCGAAAAATTTTATATACCTTTCATCAGAACGAAGTTTTCGAGAGTCCGAAACAGGACTGTAGCTAGTAGTGAACAATGGGGGGGGGGGGGGGGGGGGGGGCTCAAGAGAATGTAGTGGGGGCTCATAATTTTTTTCTCTCCCTCAGCCCCAGAAAGATAAATTAGTGCATATTCACAATGTAAGTGCTATGTTTATTATTAAATTGTTTGTAATAACTTCATTTTATGCTAAGAAAAACATATGATGATGAAAAATTTGAGTACATAACTAGTATATTAAACATCATGTTCGCTTCGTATGTGCAAATACGATAAATGAGTGTTGAAATACTTATTTTAGATACAATTTAGCAATTTTGCAAAACTGTGAAAAGGTCCTCAAAACTAAATAAAATTTTTGAACAGCACTTCCTTGGAATTTTCGGTACAGAAATTCATTGAGTGGCCTTGGAATCTTTTCCAGGGGAGGGGGATCAAAATATTTTAGGGGAGGGGGCTGAGCCGCCCATAGTAAACCCTTAGCTACGGCCCTGATCCGAAAAAAATTGTTCCAGATAATCTAGGTCACTGATATTAAATAGACTTAGCTCCATTCTTACATACTAACTACATACAAAATTTCAAGTATCTGTCTTGATTTGTTCGGGAGATGGAGCGTTTAAAGACAGACAGACAGACGGACGTACGGCAATTTTTTTTTCTAAATATATGTTTTTCGGAATCTCCAGTGTCTAAAACGTGTAAATTCGTAAGAAAAAAAATCGACTTTCAAAACTATTGCAAGACTTACCCTATACTACGTATGATGGGTAAGTAAAAGATAAACATATTATTTTGTACCAAAAAATCATGTTACAAATAAAAAGAGATAATTTTGAGTTAATCAAAAATGATATCGATATCAAAAGACAACCCCTCTCTCCCCCTAAAAATATCTTAGGATATCATATGTCAGCCCCCCCCCTTCCCGTTCCCTAAAATGATAACATTATATTTGCATACCGCCTTGTCATGTCCATTTCTTTCTTTATCTCGTTCCTCGCTAAACCTTTCTCGCTTTCTATCTTTTTTTTTAATTTTGCAATCAAACCCCCAATACTAAGAATATATACAAAAATTTCTACATATACCCAAATATAAACATGGAGTTAATAATATGCAAAGTAATTAAAGTACATAAATATTAGTACTTACCAATTCAGAAGAAACGCAACTGGATTTAGAAAATAAAAACTTCCATCTTCAACAAAATGGAGACGGTTCATGCAAGCACAAATAAAAACAATCTTCTTCTGTTCTGTTTTCTGTTAAATCACGTGATACCTTCTTTAATCACACGTCGCTGGGCCTGCGCAGAACAGTCAACGAATACTAGATTCCGTAATTCGGAAAACTATCTGATTCAAATAGTTTATCTTTCTGATGATAAGAAAATTTTCCATAACTGTTTAGATTCTTTTTCTGATTGTTGGTTTTCCGTATCGTAATGGAAACTTTTCCTTTAGGAAGAAGATAATGGTTGATTTTTTTTTACAGTGTAGTCATTTATGAGACCATGCCAAAATCTTTTGAAACAGCAATAACTTTATTGCGAAATTATGTTAAATTTCCATTATATGTCATCTCACGAAGTTTGCTTCATTTATTTATAACAATTTACTATTGGCTATTTTTTTATAGATTAAAATATCGTTATAATTATTACAGTTGCTCAGTGAAAGGTATAATTAAGCATTTTTCATCAAAATATTTCAATAAATGTTAACTAATAATAACAAATACCTTAAATAATTCCTCTTAAACTGGATATCATCACCCTAGCATTCATCACAAAAAACGTAACTTCCTTAACTTCAGTTTCCAATTAAATGATTGGAATCGTAGCAAGAAAGAACAAACTTAGCAACAAGCTACAAATTTTAACGATTTTGAACAAAAGAAAGGTCTCTTGTGCTAACCAGAGTCTGGTAAAATACATAAACAAAAAATAAAAACATTTCCGATACAAAATACATTAATTTTAAAACTTAAAATACAAAATACAAAATACTTTTCAAATTTAAAAATTCATTGGAAATACAAAATACATTTTTAAAATATTACAGATTATTATGCAATAAATTTTAATGCGTTTGCAAAAGTTATAAGACTTTTCAAAATTATAAGCTTCCAAAGTAAAAAAGCAAAATCAATTAAAACACAATGATAAACCTATGAGTCGATCGCTAAAATCGGGTTTTCAAATGTTTTCCCCAAGATATGACTTGACAGACCGATTGCGTTTTAATGAGGGAATGAGTTTTAATTAATTCCGAAATTTCAGCCGTGAACTGGATGAGGTGATTGTCCGTGCCGCTGGCTCCCTATCTATTTTCGAAATATAATAAAAACAAAACTGTACGATTTCAACAAGAATGTGTTTAAAAGGATATGAAAGGTACAAGAATAGTTACAGTAAACAATATGGGAAACCACGTTCCAGGGCCGTAACCAGCTAGTAATGCCAGGGGGGGGGGGGGGGCTCTGAAAAATTTTTGTGGGGCTGGGGCTAATACTTTTGCTCTCTATAAGCATATTTTGTAAAAAAAAAAAAAAAAAAAAAAAAGTCTTGAAAGTCATAAAAATGTTGACTGGCCTTTCTTTTGCAACTGTCCTGTGGTCAACAAAAGGAAAGGAACTCTCAAAAAGGAAACTATATACATTTTTTCAAATATATATACGTGTATCATTTATATTTGAAAATATTTTCATATTTTCATAACTACTTACTGCTTTCCCTTTATTGAAAATAGTTTGGAAAATAGAAGAGGGGAGGGGTGTAAAAATGTTCCTGATTGCATTCACAATTGATATAATAAGTAAAAGTTATTAATTGGCAATATAACAAGTTTTAAACAACGGATTACTTAACAAAAGTAGAAGAAAAGCAACTTCTGAATTTGAAAATTGATTTAGGTTGCACTTTACAATTTATTACATTAATGTTTGCTATTGATCTCACCTAATTCAGTCCATTCAGAAATATTGTAAAAATAGCAAGCAATTGTAATTTAATTTGCATATTTTTACCTGCAGTATAAACAGTAGGTTTTTAAAATATTGCAAAGGAAAAAGATTTTACGAGAATAAAAGTAATTACGCACATTAAATTTGAAAATATTAGTATTTTTCAATTATTTTATTAAATTATTCTAGGATGTAAACAATTAAAAAGTAAATTTTAGCAATTCAATACTGTAGTGTGCAATGCTCCCAACGCATTATTGTGCCGGCACTGTTTGTAAGTTTCAAGCAGTGTTGAATTCACACTTTTCTCGGGGGGGGGGGGGACATTGCACTTTTTGACCGTTGAAATCCCAATATCTCAAATTTTCCGGGGGGGGACATTTCATTGCTCCGGGCGGGATATCCCCCCCTCCCCCCTGGATTCAACACTGGTCTCAAAAAATATTTTTCTGACTCAACAATGCGATTTTTCCTGACACATTCAAGAATTAATTTTCTTTTCTGCTTGTCTAACAATTTTAATCCCTCACATTCATATATCTGAGAATAGATTAGCGCTATCTGTTTTTTTTTGTAAATCCCATACATCTAAGTCATAGTCAATTCCTATCTGCTTGATAATCATTCCGTCATGAGAAAATCAGCCTACATCGAATTTACCATTATTTTTAGATAGACTGTTTACCGCTTACAAAAACATAAACCATTGTTCAATTCCTTACACCTCAATCCCGATTACTGCCGAATTTTATGCCTCTATCAATAAAAAATTTTCGCAAAAGTATCAGAAAGTAGCTGATTTCGATATGAAAACAATATGGTTAAACGTAAAACGCAGTTAAATTCCTTAAGTTGAATAACCATAGCTGCAAATTTTATTCAATTGTCAAAAAAGTTCAAAAACATGCTCTTACCATTTTCAGCATTCTCTGCCGACACCGAAAGCATGAAACAATGTCTTTCAAACAAGGATTTTTCTTATTTGATTTGTATAAGTAGACATTTTTTTTCTTAGTTTTTTCTTTTTAACTAAAGACATGTTGTCCAGCAACAGCTGTATTGAAATTCCTAAAAGACGCTTTTATTGAATAGCTTGAAGACGTTTACCCCACGGAGATATAATAGGCTCTATTACCATGGTTCACCCATTGCTTTACTAATTACCCATCAAGTTGAATAACATATGTCTATTTCCGTTTCACCCGTCCCACTCAGCGGAGGTAATGGATAATAGATTCTCCCCACAAGATTCAAAAGATCATTTACTTTGTACCAAAACATAAGATGACTGCTGTTAGTGGGGAATGTCCCAAATCCACAAATCTATCAATCAAGGGTGTGATACGGTGCGTCAACTATCTCATTAACTAGATGGTTGCCGGAAATAATAAAGAGGTTGAGAACTCTTTACTTTTACGCAAATTCTTTGCCAGAGATGGTCCCTTTTCAGCTAAAGGATATTGATGGTAATTGCCACATGTTCTCTTTGCTTTAGCAACTAGAAATAATCATTTTAACTTCCGCAAAAATGCACGTGTTGCATTTATCTGTTATTTTGCAGTATTTGCTTTTTATGGAAGGCTCTTAAAATGCTGTCCTTTAAACCTGAGTGGAAATTGAAACACTTTCTGTTTAAAACTAAATTTATCTTTTTTAAATTATTATATTAAGATAATTTTTATACATTATTATTAAAATTGAGTGAAATTAGGATTTATTATTAAGATAATTTTTATATATTATTATTAAAATTGAGTGAAATTAGGATTTATTATTAAGATTAATTATTGCTTCTTGCTTCTTGAAAATAACTACACTGGCAATAGCTAATAAAATTTAAACTACAGCATAGATTCCTTTAAGATTTCTCATATTCCCACGCATCAATCTCATCTTTTCTTTTACTTGAGTTATTGTACCTATAATTTGACAACTTTTAATTTTTCAAATAAAATAAACTGGTTAAAATAAATTATTTGTGTGAAATACATAATTTGGAAGTAGCATATTTTACATTGAGATTTCAGTAAAAAACAAACACTATGAATTTGTAAATACAGAAATTATTACCAAATTTATGCTCAGTTTTATGTATTGTTATTTTACTTTCATTTTATTTACTCTATCTCATATTTTAAATGCGGAATGTATTTCTCGCACCATCATTGGCGATCTGTTAGGAAAATAAAAACACTTTTGACATTTCTATAGTAAACTAGAGTGAATTTCTGAATACTAAATGTCATTGTAAACTATAAATCTTTATGGATTGAATCAAATTTTTATATATAAACGTTTTAATGATTTTAAACTTGCGTCCAAGTAATTTCACATGTCATAATATTTATAGAATTTATCTTAATTTCAAAGAAAATAAGAAAAGTACACTTAAGTGCGTTCTTAAATCAAAAAGGGCTACTTTGTGACACATACATTAATTTATTTTTGTTCGGAAATGCATGAAAATAGCAAGTGTTATTATTCAGAAACTGTCTAATTGCACTCAGTCTTTTGTTTTTTAAAAAACACAATAGATTTTTCATAACAAGTCTTCAAAGTTGACACTTTTGAGCATATTTCCCGACGAAAGCAGGAAAACCGGTCGAAAAGGAGAAAAAAACGGGAGATTGCGTCATCGAAATAGCTTATAACTCGATAAGTAATTTAATTATCATAAAATGGAAAAATAAGTTCAATTCAAAATCGCTTTCATAGTCAGACATTAAAATTTTATAACTTTCTGTTAAAAAATGAATTTGTAAATGTGTCAAAACGTTTTTCGCTTGTTGAGCGGATCAGTTAAGAACACCCTTAAGGCGTTGAGTTACATTAACTAGACTTTAATTTCCAATGTGTATTTCAGTTTATTATCAGACGCTTTTACCCGAAAACATTTCTTTGAGTGAGAGGAGTCAAAAACTGTACATGAATCTAGAAAATTGTGATATCTAATTTAAAAGTAGTGTGCTAATAAATGGAATCTTGACTTATTAATTTTGCACTAAAATGAATTCCAGTGTACTCAAATGATTGCATTGAATATTTTAGAGAAATACTTTCAATGATTAAAAGAGAGAGAGAGAAACCCCACAGATTTCGGACTACACTAGTTTAAAGAAAAATATTTTCATTTAAGACCTGCAAGATATTTTAAAAAAGTAAAAAAACTAATAAGAATTAAAAAGTAATATTTAGAAATCATTAAACTGTTTAAACATGCGTTTTTATTTTATCATATGAAATTTTAAATTGAAAAAGAAAACTTTAAAAAACTATACTTTTAATATCTATAATCTGTAACATAATTTATGATAAAATGAAAATTGATTGATATTTATTGTGAATTGTAGTAATGTCTTTATAACGAGAAAAATGCTAATTATTAAATACTATTACTTAGAGTTTGAGATGTAATGGATTTTTTTTTTATTATCTACTTGTCAAATTGCAAGTTTGTTCTCCCTCTGAATCTCGAAATTACATTAAAAATAAATATTTAAAAATAATAAAATTGGAGAATTAAGCTAAAATTATTCTGTGTTAAGATTGTTCTGAAATCCAAAAGATCTATTATCTAATATATTTGTGAATTTGTTTTTGGTCTGAAACACATGAGACTAACAGATGCTATTCAGAAACAATGATATCGAATAGCTTTCCCATTCTTCGTTTTTTTTCTTTTTTCTCGGAATTAATTAAAAACAGAATTTTATCTAGAATGACATTTTGCACAGAATTTCCGGACGCTTCAGCTTTTAAAATGTTGTGAGACAACAGTAGCTTATAACTTCAGGTTTAATTCCTTTATAGGAAAAAAAAATATATATTCCAAAGCATGCCAATGTGCAAATTTTTTTTAATTATTGAACAGGGATTTTTTTTTCCAAAACCGCCTTAAAATTGACGTGAATTTGTTTCTCAAGCTCGTTAAAAAAATAAATAAATAAATAAATAATAAAAACTTACACATTATTCTTATAATATAACTAACTGTCATATTTTACATGATTTTTTTCTGAATTATTTATAATGATATCAACATGGAAAAAACAATTTTTCGAACAAAATTTCTGAAGGCTAAATTTTCTGTGGTAACAAACAATAAATTTAAACAATAAATTAAAAAAAAAAATTTTTTTTAAATATTTTGAGACCTGCGGCCGTAGCATATTATTTATCAGTTAAAATATTTAACAGGACAAAATTCTCTATAACTTTCATGCTTACAATTTTTTATACACTCAATAGCAAGAGCAGTACACTATTTCAGAAATAGGACATTTTTTCAATTTTCTTAAAAGCGGTGAAAAACGTAGTTTTGCCTCGATTATTCAAATGTTTCCCACAGATTTAATCACGTATGTCACCCTCAATATATTAGTAGCAGTAAATAATGTGTTTCAGGACCCTTTTTCACACACGCGGCAATCACGGGTTTTGAAGCTCTCTGCCCCTCCTCTTAAAAAGAAAATTTACCATGAGAATTTAAATAAATTTGTAATAGCTGGATCTTGAAAATTTTAAGAGGGCTCAGAGGTTGAAAACTTTTTAAAAAATCGATTTTTTTTATGATCTAGTTTGATTATTCAATTAATTCTTAACTCAATGCTAAAAACCGCATAAAAATATTAGCATTTTTAACGGAGTTATTTTTACGGAGCATTTACGTATCAATATTTACATAGCCGGATCCATATAATTTCAATTTTAAGTCTTGTTTTCTCAAAGCTTGATTTTTGACGACTAACACCAAGATTAAAAAAACCAATTTGATGGAATGGCTTTTTTTTTTCTTGCATGCATATAACATCATTATCTAGATTATGAATTAAGGATATAAGTATCACTTAAAAAAACATTATTAAAAAATCTCTCAAAGTTGAAAATTTAAAACCCCCCTAAAAAATACAACTTTTTTCCATTAAAAATACTCAAAATATTGAACTATCTAAAATATATTAATTCATAATCTAGATAATAATGTTATATGCATGAAAAAAAATTAAGCCATTCCATCAAATAGTTCTTTTTTTTTTTTAAATCTTGGTGTTAGTCATCAAAAATCAAGTTTTGAGAAAACGCGACTTAAAGTTATATGGATGCGGCTATGAAAGTGTTGATACATAAATGTTTATAACTCCGTTAAAAATGCAAATATTTTTATGCGGTTTTTTGCACTGAGTTAAGAATTCAATGAATAATCAAATTAGATCATTAAAGAAATCGATTTTTTGAAAAGTTTTCAACCCCTGAGCCCCCTTAAGTGTGGTATCAATAAATACATAATCAGCTTTGTCAAACATTGATTCAATAAAATCTTGAAAACCGAAAAAGAACCGAAATATATTCCGCTTTAAATAATACAATTCTCTTTTTTAAAGATTTTACGCATTTTACATTTTTTCGGTTAATATATATATATATATATATATATATATATACATGCGTATGTGTATGTATATATATATGTAACCATTAATTATATTATAATATGAACCATTTGAATTTAATAGAAAAAAACCATATTGAACATGAGAAAAATTAAATAAATAAATAAAATGAATACAAATGGAATTTGTTGAACCAAAGCAGAATTATCAAGCCCCAAATACTTTGGAACTAACAAAAGGAGTGTGTGGTTTCATCTTCGTATTAGCCATGAAAAAGCAAAATAATACGATTTTGGGGCTACCAATCCACATAAAACCAAAATTCAATCAAGAAATAACATTAAAAACAAGGCACAACAAAATTACTAAATTCGATAGAAAAATTAAAAATTAAAAATGAAAAGGGAAAAAATAAAAAATAATTATCGTACACATGATAATAATAAATTAATAAATATATTAAAAGCAGAGTAAAGTGATACCAGAAAAAATAAACCATACACCATATTTCCTCCTATATTAAATTTGTTATACCATACACCATAGTTTACCCTATTAATATTTAAATCAATAACATTTAATTTGACTATGCTAGGCTAAAACCAATATCTTAATTTAGGATGTAAAAGATTAAAAAGTAGATAATTAATATATGTACCCTATACATTTAGTAGTATTATAGGTCTTTCATTTATTAAAAGTGAAGTGCAATTTAATAATGTAAAGGAATAAAATTATTTTAATGTAATTGATATAACTAAACAATAATCCATACATTGGTGTTATTTAAACTCCATAGAAACTTTGTTCCAATTTAATTAATGCATTTCCCTCTCTCAATTTTTTTAAAAATATAAAACAACCTTTGCGTTTTATCCAGACAATAGCGCCCTCCTCCGTACTCTAATATCTACCCACCTAACCATCCTATTATATGCATTTTTTAATATTTTTTACAATTTTAATTTATTATTATTTTTTTTATGTTTTATTAATTTTTTGGTTCATTTTTACGAAAAAGTTAATTAATTTTTAAATCATCTAACAACTAATTGTAAATTAAAGAATAAGTGAATTTTTAGGAAAACCATTATTTATAGCATCATAAACAAGCTTTTTAATATTTGCATTAATTAAATGAGAAGAACATAAACATTTTATTCTATATAAATGATTAATGATTATATTACGATATACAGAATTATGAAGATAGGATTTAAAATTAGTAAATGTATTAACTTTAAAATTAAACTCATTCCGTTTATCATAAATATCAGTTATTAATTTGTTTTCCTTTAATATAATTTTAAGATCTAAAAAGTTAATGGCATTATTATAAAGCAGGTGTTTTGTAATTTCTAGATTAGATGGATAATCAACTGGGAATTGAGATATACTGGTATTATCAGTATCAATTAAAATTATATCATCAATTTATCGATATAAATGTAATTTATTATCAAAATAATTTACGCTCATGATGATATAAGTCAGATAATATACTAGATGTACAACCACCTTGTGGTATACCAAATTTTTTGTATATATATTATGTTATCTTGCATTATAAAATTATTATAAGGTGGTCTGGTGTAATAACGCCAGGCGGGGTAATATTTTGCATAATTATGAAATAATCTGGTAAATGACACCCATGGGCTCTGCGCAGAAGGGTTTTGAGTCATATAAATCGCAAAAATAGCTTCAAGTTAATTTGTTTCATTTTTAGGTCTTATTGTTTTTACAAGCAACTAAAATTAACGCTTGATCTAAAATTTGCAAGATACGTTTTGTGATGTGAAGACTATTTTTTTTATCCGGAAATACTTTGTTAATTACTTAAATTTGTAATACATTTCATGGACTTTCAAAATGTTGTGGAAGATTTTGGATAACTTCTCGAGATAATTTGTAATTTAAAATGTACAGCGCAATAACTATAACGGGGTAATAACGCCAATCCTTGGCATTAATACTCCGTTTGATTCCCTACAGTGACCGAGCTATACATCCTAAATACTGATTCAAATAAACACAGTTAAAACTGTGCAATGTTTCTAATAATTCTATTTAAGCGGTCCTTTTTAAGCAAAAAGAAGCTCACGGTCTGATATTCTTTTGCCACAAACTCCCCCCCCCCCCCCACACACACACACGACATCTTTATTTTTCTTACACTTTTCTTACACAAAAAAATGAACATTTTCAATAGCTTAGAATGCAATTTGTCAATTTCTAAGTTTGTAGAGTTTGTATTTTTAGAATTGGACAATCTACATGCCATTATTCCATCTTATTTCATAGTTTTGTTTGCATGGCGTTATTACCCATATAGGTGGGTAATAACGCCAAATAGCATTGGTCAAGAAATCACGCCATTACATTTTATGAATACATATCTGTTAAATTATTTTTTTTAATACAGATAGTAAATAAGTTGCTCTATCAAATTATATATCATATTATCTTTTATTGCTGAATACTTCATTCTTTAATCCCACATATATATATTTATTTATAAAATTGCGATATATTGTAACAAATCTATTGAATATTTCAATCAATGAAAAATTTTAGTTATTGATAAATTGATATTTAAATAATATCAATAATATTAATGATAAAGAGATATTTGTTTGAAAAATACAAACTAAAACTGAGCCGTGAAAATTGGTAGAACCTTAACGTGGCGTTATTACCCCAGGATACCTTAGATAATGTAATTAGTTTAAGAAAATAATCAGTTTCAATGTTCATTTATAGATCCAAATCATGTTGATATTTTTTTTAAGTGCATTTATTATATTATGTAAATCTAATAAATCGATATTTATTAGAAAGATATTTGAAGTCATATGCAGTTATATTTTGTATACATTTAAGATTTTTCATACTATTGTCCAATTCATAACTATTCTTTATAGTATTTATTATTATCACTTGTTTTTGTAATTTTATATATTTGATTAAGAACTGTTAATAGAAGTTTGTTAGCAGCATTTTTATAAGTATATTGCAACGAATTGTAACTGTTCTAAATTTAACAGGATTCTTAACAAATTTGAGTATAAGAACTAGATAAGGATATTTAAAGTTAGTAGAGTTAATGTCTAATAATTCATAAAAGTCTTTAATTTTACGATTGTTTACAATTATGTTATCATTAGTTTTTTGGAATGTGTTATTAGAAGATATACTAGATTTAAGCAGTTGATGATAATAGGATTTATATATAATTGCATAATTATTTGGAGATTTGTCAACATAAGTTATTACAGTTTTGTTGCAATTTAGTGATTTGCTGGAAAAGATGCTTTGTATTTATATAATCCAGATGTGAAATATTGTATTTTAAAGTCTTAGTTAATTTATCAATAACTAAAATTTTCCATTGATTGAAATATTCAATAGGTTTGTTGCAATATATTGCAATTTTATAAATAAATATATATATGTGGGATTAAAGAATGAAGTATTCAGCAATAAAAGATAATAAACTCAATGATTTAATGAACGTGATATCCCAAATGAGACTCATGTGATGATGAGTGAAAAGAACGAGGTGTTCTATAGATTTCAGCGATGGCGAGTTTGATGGATTTTTAATGCAAAGCTCAGGGAAGCTTATTTATACTGAATATTATTCATTTCTACTGTTATCTTTGAATGTTACGTACATGTTTTATGTCTATTAAACCTTTTTATACTTTCAAGAATATTAGTTTTGCTTAAATCATAAGTTAATCACTCAATATCCCGCATATATATCATAAGTAAATTGTTTTATTACAGAATTAATGTTTTATTTGAATGTAATTCTATACTTAGTACCATAACCCATTAATTTTTTCAGTGTTAAGTCATATACAGTATTTAGATTTCCAGTAATAATATGACCATGATCATTATTAATGTATTTGTGTAGAGAGGGGTCATTGCATTTGCAGGGGAAACTACTATCATCAGAAGTATTTATAAGAACGAATTATAGTTAAATATTGAATACTTTGAAGTTTTTGATATTTGAATATTATTTATAGGAAATTTTCAGTTTTTATCATTTATTATAGAATTTACATTGATTTTATTAAATATTTGATTAGAAAAATTTATTACCATTTGAGTATTAGTATTTTGAGTTTTAGGGGCTTTTTAGTAAATTTATATTGAAAAGATTAACTCTAGTCATAGGAAGATCATAAAAAATATCTGAAAAATGTTTAGAGCAAGTTTTACTCAGAAATATATTTGAATATTGTACTATATGTTTCTTTTTTATTCCAAACTAGCTGAGTCGCCCGGCGGTGCTCGGGGCCGTAATAATATTCTAAAATACACCTGAAATTCGTACTACAAAATGTTGTAGAAAGAAAGACCTTATCTCGAACTTAATCCCCGCTGCCTACGGTACCGTTTAGCAGAAATGCTGTGCACGCACGCACGGTAAAAAAAGGGGGGGGGGAATAAGTTTCCCATTCTACCACCAGATGGCGAACTCTTTTCTTAACAAAACCGTTTCTGGACTTAAAAAAGATATTGCATGAGATTATTATTCGAAAATATGGGTGAGTACACTTTTAAAATTCTATATTAAATATGCATTTTTATCCCAGGGCTCTGAAATATCCGCATCTAAAACGGTACGGTCTCAAATATTTGATCAATACCTCTCTGAAATAATTATTGCCCCCCTATCCTACTCTTTAAAATTTATATTAAGTGTTATAAACAATCTGAAAATTTATATTAAATAAGTAATATTTATTCCAGGGCTTAGTGAAAATCCCTCATTTGAAATGGTAGAAAACGGTACAATTTTAAATATTTGATCGCTCCCCCTAAAAAATCCACCGCCCTGTATTTCATGCTCACTGACCTTTAAAATATTTACTATGCGTTATAATGTATCTGAAAGCTCAAAAGGATCGGTTTGTGAGTTTTTTTTCTTAATTTTAGTTAATTCGCGTTTCAGCGTTTCTTTTCCTTTTTTTTAAATCAACTTTTTATTTATAAGAAAACTTGGATTTTTATAAATTTACATATTATTAAACAACGTTTAAAGATATTGTTCAATGCATAACTTTAAAACCTCTAAATGGTGTGTTTTTTTAAAAAATAACAGTGTACCAAAAAACATTTGTGGTTTCCATATACTTGCTTTTTAAATAGAGCAAGTCATCCAAGCAAAAAATTAATAATTAATATATAAGGATGTAACTGAGCGACTGCGAAGAAATTTATATATTTAAAATCAGCTAAAAATTCTTAATTTGAATTGATAAAAATTAAATTCATAAATTAAACATTCGAAGATATTTACAGGTCGTCTAAAAATGCCACTACTATCTGAAGCTCAGCTGTCTGAATTACAAAACACCTGCTCTCATTCAGAAAGATTTCTCGAAATTCTGTTTCTTTGAAAGGAAATAAAATGAGATTTTATAAATGGATTTTTACGGATTTTTCAACTATTTAACGGAGTATGAAAATTATTTTTAGAATTTATGAAAGAGGAATTTTTTCTGCATGTAGCTGTTTAATTTTTGAGTTTTTAGGCCCAGAAGAATTTAAAATACAGCCCTTTATTAAAAAGCCTAGTTCATTCATCGCCATGGCAACCCTGATCCTTTTTCCTTTTCTTTGAATTTTCGAAGCCATATTCTGTGGTTTAAGAAAAATATATGCCCTTATTGAATTATGAATACTTTTCCTTTCTTCTAATTTAGGGATTTTAATTAATTTCTCAACTAATTATTAGAATTTTAAAATTCTGAAGGTCAGGTGCATTAGGAAAGGCCTTGGGCAATCTTCAAAAAAAATTTGAACTTCGCACATGCCATAGTTTTCGCTAACTATCGCAGACACACACACACACACACACACACACAGAGCGATTTGTTATTTTATTAATATAGATATACATTTTCGTATTACTAATCAATTGTAATTTTATAGAAAAATAATGAATGAATAAATAAATAAAAAAAAACTGTAATCAAAATAGAAAACTAAAGTAACCAAAATAGATAAAGTAAACACTAATCCCGTTAGAATTCTAGCAGCAATTGTAGGAGCAATTGTCCGTCAGCAATTGTAATCTCAAACAGAAAAAAGACCTTTTAAAACTATTAAATTACAAGCGAGAAATTGTAAAAAAGAACGCTCCTAGGTTTAAGATTAGCGTTCTAGTTTGTTCGTATGACTAGTGTAGTTTCACGCGAAAGCATTTGCATGCTAATGTTAAACCTATGGGAGCATTCTTTTTAGAATTCAAGCTCGAATTTTGACGTTTATTTTATTTATTATTATTATTATGATTATTTTGTTGTTGTTCATTTAATATTTAAGGTCGCTATCTAACGTTGCGTACTTTTAATTTTGTAAATTTGGTTGCATTTTTTTAAAGAAGCTACTTTAATTTCAGAAAACGCCCCAAACAATTTTCCGAAATATTTAAAAAATTAATTAATTAATTAAACCCGAAAAAGTACAGCATTAGATATTGATCTCAATTATCTCATGAATATATATATATATATGTGACATTTTAAAGTTAGGAGCCAGAATCATCATCGCCAGGGTCCCCGTTCTTTGCACAGAAGTCATGGCCAGCGAGGGAAAAAATAAAAAATAAATAAATGTAGCAGATCCAAAAAATCACTCATTGGTAGCTGTAAGTTTATTTATTCAACTGTAGTCATTATAGAGGGAAAAGCTCCTTTTTGCAAACGATCTTTTACCGAAAATGTCCAAAAAATATTCCATCATTTACTTCAATCAGCCGTACTCATCGACGAAAGAACTCCAGAATCTCTCTCCTTCTCATCTCGAGACTTCCACCTTTAAAACTAAAAAGAAAATTCTAGAACTTTCTGTAATCTCAAACCATCATCCTTTTATGTAAACAGAATTCTTGTCCAGATACGAGACTATTTTCAGCAGACGATAAATTTATTTAAAAAAAAATATTATTTAACCAATTTATAATCGACTCATAATTTCTTAGGCAGACGATTTTTATAAATGATTAATTTTAAGAGAAAAAGAAAAGAAATGAATTTATTAATGCACACATCAAAGGTTGACGGCGGAAAAATAAATAAATAGATAAAATAAAATAATGATATTTTTGGAAGGTATGGGTTTTGGAATAAATTTAATAAGATTTTCTTAAAAAGGGTTGATAAAAACATAGAAGAAATCAGTTTTATTTGGAATATTAAGAAATAAAGTTTTAATTAAGAATATTTTTAATTTAGAGCCATCTTTTAAAACGTCTGCATACAGATTAACAGATTAGATCTAGAAACAAGATTTTAATTTAATAATTTGAAATAAGTACGGAACATTATTATAAGAAAATTAAGGTAGTATAAAGGTTAGTTTTGGCGAAAAAATTTTAAATTTGTAATATATATATATATATATAAGTAATAAAAGCAAGCAAGATATTCGACATGAACACTTCAATAGGTTTAATATTACGGGTGACTAATTTAGTCTCATAGTTGTAAATTTAGAAATTATTCAATTACCATTGAATCATTATTATTATCACTTACCCATCATACGTAGTATAGGGTAAGTCTTGCAATCGTTTTGAAAATCGATTTTTTTGACGGATTTACAAGTTTCGGACACTGAAAAACATATTTTTAGAAAAAAAATTTTGCCGTCCGTCCGTCTGTGTGTCTGTGTGTCTGTCTGCAACCGCTCTATCTCCCGAACAAATTGAGATAGAGACTTGAAATTTTGTATGTGCTTAGTATGTAAGAATGGGACGAAGCTTATTTAATATCAGTAACTTCGATTATTCGGAACTATTTTTTCGGACTCTCGAAAAATTTGTTCTGATGAAAGGTATATAAAAATTTTCGAATTTTTTTTATTTTAATGAGTTGACGTAAAAGGCAATAAATTGACACAAATTTTGCATAAAAAACGAAATCGATCGGATTATTAGTTGTCGAGAAATTTCTAATCTTGTTTCCACACTCTTTGATTTTTCATGACCCTGTATTTCATTCAAATTTCAACTCAAAGATATCTTTTAATTGGAAATGAGACACTTAATTTGATGCAAGAAACCGTTAGTGAATATGATATTTATTTTTAGAGTTATAAGGATATTTCTTTTATGCAATTCAGTGCTACTAGAATAGTATGGCGTTTCATGTTATTTATCGAAATCGGTTCATCAGAAATTCATTAATAGAGCTTGATGATGTGTTAAAAATACTTAAATATACGTTTATATTTTGTTTTGGAATTGCAATGTATTTCATAAACTGTTTACATATGTTATGTTTTCATATATTATGTTACGCATCTCCATGATGGGTAAGTATTACGGTGGCCTCCAACGACTAGTTATTATTGTTATTATTATTTCAAGAAAAAAAAAATATGTGAACAATTATACCTGCTAAGATGAAACCTTTTATAAAACTGGATATATTTCGATTCCTTTCGTTTAAATTTTCAAAGTTTTATTGAATCAATGTTAAACAAAGCTGATTACGTATTTAATGATTACATACTAAAGATTTCCCAAATCCGGCTATAATAGATTTATTAATATTCTCATGATAAGTTTTCTTCAGAACGGGGTGATAAAGGGAGAGCGGGCACCAAAATCCGAGTTTGCTACGGATGCAAAAAAGCCTACTATTAACCTTGAAATAAATAATTTACTGCTACCAATCTATCTATCTATCTATCTATCTATCTATATATATATATATATATATATATATATATATATAAATATATACACGGTTAAATCCGATGAATACATTTGAATAATCGTGGCTTAACTACTTTTTTCACGGTTTTTAAGAAAATTAAAAAAAATGTCCTTTTTTATTTATTTTTTTTAAACAATTCTACCTAATAGAATTATTATATTATATTAATGCCCGTTTATTATTTATAATTTCATATGTACCTCACTTTCAGGCATTAGTTTTTCTCAATACAAAAGCTACAAACACAAACAAATTTTCTTATTTATACTCTTTAATTTTAAATAGAATGGGATTTGGGGGGATTTTGGCGTACTGCACTTGCTACTTAGTGTATAAAAAAGTTGAAAAAAAGAAATATTATACAGAATTTTGTCCTATTTAATATTGTAACTGACAAATATATTGCTATGGCAACAAATCTCGAGATAAAAAAAAATAATAAATAAAATAAAATAAAATCTCAAAATTTTGTTGTTTTTTGACCACAGAAAATTTAGCCTTGAGAAATTTTTATTCGAAAACGTGGTTTATCCATGTTAGCATCATTATGAAAAAATCAGAAAAAAAATCTTCCACCCGATTTTTGAAAGGTAAAATGTTACATATAATATAAACATCACTTTAAAATATCAATTTAATTTAAATGCTTTAAGTGATAAATTAAAATAACATAAAAAGATTATAGCTTGACATGTTTCATTGCTCTTACGGCAACATTTTCAAAAGCAAATAAATGATTATTCAAATGATTATGCAAATAATTCATTTATTTGCTTTTGAAAATGTTGCCGTAAGAGCAATGAAACATGTCAAGCTATAATCTTTTTATGTTATTTTAATTTATCACTTAAAGCATTTAAATTAAATAGGTAAAATGTTTATTTCGCCTGGACTAAAACAGTCAGGAGGGGGAAAATATTGTTTAAGGGTGCTGGTCAGTCAGCTTCCGAATTCCCTTTCGTAAGGTTAAGTATATAGACGTTTGATGCATTTTTATATTTAAAATATCTCCGAAAGTAAATCAATATTTTAAACCTATTATTGACCGTAAGGTAACGGAATACTTTTGATTGTCCCTGTAATCAATCTATGCATCCGATTTTCATAAAATTTGAAATGACTCGACAAAATTATGTAATCACCGCTCATTAGCTTTTAACGCATAAAATATTAAATTAAACACATATTTTATAAATATTTTGACAATTTTGAAACATCCTTTAAGAGAAGTATAAATAAATAAAACAAAAATGTTAATTTTCTAGGGAGATTTTTTTAGGTGCGTTCGTAGTTATGTAAATACGTAGCACCTATAGTTGTCGTTCAGTCCGTCCGTCCGTCTGTCTGTCTGTCCGCATATAAGAACGCAAAAACTACCCAACCGAATTATTTGAAATTTAAAATATATAATTATTATATAATTTTGTCCAGTCATTTCAAATTTTATGAAAATCGGATGCATAGATCAATTACAGGGACAATCAAAAGTATTCCGTTACATTACGGTGAATAAGGGGAAAAGTTTCAAATGCATTTTAATCGTTTGAAATTTAAAATATATAATCATTACATAATTTAGTCGAATCATTTCAAATTTTATGAAAATCGGATGCATAGATCAATTACAGGGGCAATCAAAATTATTCCGTTACATTACGGTCAATGGGGAAAAATGTTTCAAATGCATTTTAATGGACTACACTAATTCGAACACAATAAAATTGTTATGCCTCTATGAACATACATATTATAATATACATTTTACACAATCTGTGGTGCAAAAAGCATTTTTTATTGATTTACAAGGTCACACAAAAGTATTCCATTACATAATGGTACAGAAGAACATTTTTTTGGTGCGATAATTGTAATTGACTATTTAACATTTGATATTGACTATTTAACATGAGATTGATATACATTACTATTATTTTTAACACAATCAAACTGATTGGTAAAGTTATCATACGAATTTATTATTTCCAGCTGAGCGAAATTCCCGGCCTGGGCAATTTTTCGCTCAGCTGGAAATAATAAATTCGTATTGATATACATTGCTGAGGAATACTACAAGTTATTTCCTGTATAAAAGAAAGTAGATAGTATAGTGTATGATATACGTCGCTGAGGTGTAATAAAAATTATTTCTTGTATATTTACAGGAACACACACACACACACAAAATACATATATATTTCACTACTATACTCTATCCGAAGTACTATCTACTAGCAGCAAGATCTGAATATTTTTAAAACATCGTTATCATATGAAAGCACCTCATTTGTCACGCTTTACGTGGAATTTCCAACTTGTTTAAATATACGAATGTGCAAATCCTTTTAAGCACTTAAATTTTCTAATTTACTATACGAATGCATTTTATTCCCATACATTTAACATTAATAAGGGGGTGGGGAGTTAATTGATTAAACCTCTTAATAGAATTTTAGAATATTAATGATGTGAAAAAAAAATAAAGCTATTGTTCTAAAAATGTTTGCATGTTTGTAAATTTATTTATACGTAATACATTTCGTATATTTTTAATTATTCATAATGGATTATAATTCCCGTTAACGCTGTAAAACGTTACGGAGGTTAGTTATATTTCATATGGGAACTATATCTACAAAATGGTTCTTTATATAGATATGTACTGTGAAAACAGAGCAGGATGTTGAATTCCTCTCGAAAGGGTAACTGACCACCTGACCAGTGACCATGACATTGAAGAATCATTGGGACGGGAAAAAGTGCGAAAACAGATGTCTAATGAGGAAAAAAAATGTCATTCGACTTATCTTCAGGGCCCGTATACCAAAAAGTTTTTGTCAGAAAGAAGCGAATAAGCGCCAATGTGGTAACCTCTCTTAATTACAAGTCAGTTGGCTCTTATCTGTTGTTTCTTTCCCCATTCCTGCATCCCCATTTGTAAGATCGGTACTGAGCCCTGTTAGTGCATATGGGGTTAATTTTTTCAGAAGACGGAATGTCCTTATTATCGTATTTCCCCAACATTCTGAGAATTGTATCGCAAAATAATGCATCACAATGTATCCTTCTTATTTTAAAATATTTGGTATTTTTCGTTTCATTTAAAGCAACTGAAAGATCTAAATATTTTTTTTTTGCAAGCATAATTTTTTCCTTCAGATTAGCGTTAGTTAAAATTAAAATATACATTTTATTGAAAAGAAGTGAAATGTCTAGGGGGGGCTCAAGAGGTAGCTAGGTGGGGCTCTGCCCCCTGGCCCCCATCTGGTTACGGGCCTGCCACGTTCACTCAATTTCATCAATTGACTGTGGACCTGATAAGGAAACTTTTCCAAGAGGTATAAGATAGCAGCGCCCATTATTGAATGATCAAAACCAAAATTGAGATAATATCAGTAGTAGGAAAACGACAGTACGGGGACATGCGGAGGGACAGAGGGACCGTCCCTCCGCATCCCTCCACGCCCCTCCGCATCCCTCCGCGCCCCTCCGCATCCCTCCGCTTCTCGCCTGCGGTGCCGCCTATGGTACCTCCTGCCCCCACCATACATCCCCCTCCACAAACGCCCCCTAGTGGAAAAAAAGGAACATTCTATTATAACATGAGAGGTGAACAACCTTTCCTAATTAAAAAATATTATCAGTCACATCTCAACTCGGAATCATACTATATGATGAAGATTAAATTTATATTTGAATTTTGAACAACCATAATTTTAATGAGTATTATTAATTAAGCGAAACACCGGAAAAATATCAGTTTTTAACCATTTTATTTAGATTTCTTCAACTACAAGATGAGATTATCAATTTAACTCAAGAAAGTTAAACATATATTTGAATTTTGCTTCATAGACATCTTAATGAGTAGTATTAATTAAGTAAAAACAATAGAAAATATCCAGTTTTATAGAAAAAGACTGATTTCTTACGATTTTTATCAACTATATGATCAATGTAACGACTTAAAAGTTGAAAGTTAAACATGTATCCTAGTTTTTCAACAGCTATTGCCTTAATGAGTATCGTTAATTAAGTAAAAAAACAATGGAAAATATCAAGTTTTATGGAAAAAGACTGCTCTCTTACGATTTTTATCAACTTAAGAGAGAAAACTTAAACATACATTTCAGTTTTTCAACAGCTATAACCTTAATGAGCATTCATAATTAAGTAAAAAACAATGGAAAATATCGATTTTTATAGAAAAAGGCTGATTTCTTACGATTTTTATCAACTGCAACATCAGTGTATCGACTTACAAGTTGAAAGTTAAACATGCATTCTAGTTTTTCAACAGCTATAATCTTAATGAGTATCGTTAATTAAGTAAAAAACAATGGAAAATATCAAGTTTTATAGAAAAAGACTGATTTCTTACGATTTTTTCAACTCAAACTTCAGACTATCAATTTGGTAGAAAGAAATTTAAGCATGCATTCGAGTTTTGGACAACCATTTCCTTCATGAACATTATTAATTAAGCAAAACGACAGAAAATATTAAATTTTTAACTGATTTCTTCATATTTATTTATTTTTTTTATATATATATAAAATCAGAATACACAACTTAAAATAGAAATTTAAACATATTTTTTAATTTTTGAACAGTCGTTACCTCAAAGAATTTCAATAATTGAACAATTAACAAAGGAAACTAATGATTTTTTAACGAAAAAAGACGAATTAAACGAATTTGGTTAACTTTTACTCTAAATGGAAATTTCATCATACTTTTATATACTAACTAAGTAGAATTTTAATGCATAAACGAACACATTTCAGTAAATATTCAACGCACACGCAAATATGAAAACAACACCTGCTTCTTGTGACGTCATATTGAAACCAAAAGTTATTCCTCCGAAGTCCCTCACCATACCTTTTCACCCCCATCTCCCCCAATTTTTTACCTTAGGTAGGGAAATGGACAATGCAATGACCTCTCATTCTTGTATATTTAGAAGTCTGGGAGAAAAAAAAGAGACATTTTATACACTCCAATTTCATAACAGTTACCGCAATATCCCAAAATTTGAATTTTGGAAGACATAATCAGTATAATTAATTAAACAAAATAATAAAAATATTATTTTTTAAGGTGAAAAGGTGAATTTAAGCGAATTTGATTAGTTTTACAATAGTCTTTTGAACAACAACTTGGAAATATAGATTTCTAACAGAAGAATTAAACGTATATTTTAATTTTAACAACAAAAACTTAACAAGTATCATTAATTCAACAAAAATAAATATCAATTTTAAAGAAAAGACGAATTTGAATAATTTTACACTAGTATTTTCAAAAGCAACATAGAAATATCAATACTTATTCACATATTTCACTTATTCACTGTATTCAGTACTATATTTAATAAATATGGATACAATTTAAGAATTTTCTAATCTATAATTAAATATTAGCTGTATATTTAATGTTACCCATGTTTTCAACATTAGTTCATAATCGTGAATTTTGTATTTTAAATACCATGTATTCAGGTTCAGATTATTTTCACTTGAAATCATACAGAATTTTTTAACAGAGTTTGTTTTTGAAATCATTGAAGCAACTGTATTTAATATTTTTAACACCAATTTTCTAAGATTTTCTAACATTTTCCGATTATACATTCTTCAGAAGTACATTTCTAAATGTTACAATCACTTTACATATCGAAAAGATATCATTGAAGCAACTGTATTTAATATTTTTAATACCAATTTTCTAAGATTTTTTAACATTTTCCGGTTATACATTCCTCAAAAGTTATTATTACGTATTCTAAACAATAGAAAATATTAATTTTAAGAATAAAAAGACGAATTTAAACAAATTTTATTAGTTTTACACTATTTTTTCTCACCTCCAACACGGATATATCAATTTTAACAGAAGAATTAAACGTATATTTTAGTTTTTAACAACAAAAATGTAATAAGTATCATTAATTAAACAAAAATAAATATCAATTTTCAAGAAAAGACAATTTTTTACACAAATTTTCAACTTTGAAATACATTTGCTTACATATATTGTTACAGTATATTACTAAACTTAAACTTTTTAAAAAGTTTGAATGTCTTTACAAAGGTTCATACTTATATTTTTCACGTCTTGACTGCATTCGAAATCTTACAACAAAAGTATACTTTTATTATTATTATTATTATTATTCTAGAAAACCTAAAAAATCGTTTCTTGCTGCTTTAGACACTTGACATATTAAAACTACTCTACCCATATAATTAATCAAATTAGGACATGATTCATCTTACACTTCAAAATTTCTGAATTTTTACAATACTTATTTTCATCAAACTTTATTCTTGATCCTATATATTTTAATAGCACAGAATTTTAACATCTGTTTTTATCTACTTATCAAAAAATTATTAAAACACCCAACAACATTTTCCAAATATGAATATTATCTTTACAATTTAATAATGCAAAACATACACGAATACAAAGTTTAATTTTTACAAACATTTCATATTTCAAATCAAACTATTCGAAATTTTCACAACATAAGAGCAAACATTAGACGAACTTTTTAACATTAATATTGCTTACATCTTTTCATCATAACTTTTAACTATGATAATTATCCATTTTTAGGTTGATTGTCGAAAAACTGTAACTGAAATTACATAAACTTAATGTAAAAAACCATGTTCTCACACAATTTCTTGAAATTCAACAAAGAATTGACTATTACTCCAATACTTATCTACTTCAATCTCGACTCTCGATAGTATATAGATATTGCATCATTACATACTTACAACTCTTTTCAAACGTTTATCAGAAAATCAAGTCAATCAAAGTCTAGTAGTTATTACATACCTGTTCCTCAGAAATATTACTATCATATGAAACAGTAAAGAAAATTAATAGATATTTAATATTTAATAACTTCATACGTGAAATTACTGCTGAATAAGAATACTAATAATAAAAAAAATCAACTGTTGGACAAAAAAATAGTACAGATTACCGAAAATTCAAATCATTTTTTCTACAAAAATTACAAAAATTAACAAATGAATGACAAGTTAGAGAAATAACTAAAAAAAAAAATAATGAACATATTTACAAATTTATTAAAATCACACCTTTTTCTGGATTACAAACCACAATTTCTTGAAAAATTTAACACCGAATTTGTAAGATTTTAATCCTAGTATTACATACACTCAATAAATATTCAAAATTAAAAAAAAATAATTTTTTAGTCTCATTAATAAGCAGAAATTCTATATTAAAAGAATATTTTCATAGTAGTACTTATAAAAATGAGAGTTTACAAACTGATTTTCATAATTTTATCACATTTAAACTTAATATTTTACATAAAACATTATTTAATCAAATTTTATGCTTTTTAATTCAGTAAAATTCAATACTTTTTTAGTTTTTAAACCAATACCACAATATTTATTTACATCAAACTTGATTCTTCACCTTTTATATTTCCACATTACACACGTGAGATAAATACTAACTTGGATCAGGAGTTGAAGTCAATTGATTCCATTCGATTTTCATCATGTACGCATTGCTCCTACACGAAATTTCTTACTGCTATAATCATCTAATGTATTAAAACTAATCTACTCATATTTTTAATCAATTCATCAGATGTTTCATCTCGCACTTCTGAATTATCGTGCATCAAGTTGCTTAAAATATAAATACTATCTTTATAGTTTTAATGATATATAGTATACATGGTTTATCTTGAGTTAGCACTTCCATAGTATTAATCAAATTATATGTTTCATCTTGCACTTGATCTTAATGTTTTCATCTTGCATCTGAATTATCGTCCATCGAGTTTTTTAAATAATAATATATTTATAGTTTTTGATTATACATAGCATGTACAAATACAATCTTTAATTTTAACATTTCATATTTCAAATAACCTATTTCCGAAACCAAGCTATGTGAATTTTACCACAATGCTTATTATCATAGAATAATTTGTGTTTCACACTTTTCTAAAAATTATCAGATATGTACCCCTCAGAGAAATTACTATCATATGAATAAATGAAGAAAATTTAATTTATATTAAATGTACACGAAATTGATTGCAATATACATGTATTTAATAAAAATAAATAGGCGATTATTTATACATTAAACCTTTACTAAATATATATTTCTTTCATTATACAGATGTTTCAACAAGATGAATCAAAACAGCAGCAAACTTCAGAAATTAATGACCCGAATGATTCATCCCTAGCACATGTAGCGTTAACGAATAACACATATGTGAGTACTTATATGAGAAATACTAGAATTCGTATATGAAACGTAATTAGAGTAAATACAAAATGATTTGTCTTACTACCTACACTTTAACAAGTGCTTTTTACCTATATTATTGAAGAGAATCCTAACTGTGTCCATTTATTTCTACTACAGATGTGCTCTATTTGCTACAAACACTTCTTAAGTAAATGGAATTTAACAGAACATACAAAAATCTATACAGGTGAAAAACCTTACACTTGGAAAGATTACCATAAATGCTGTTTTCAAGGAGACGTGAATCAAAAATACACACATCATCATATAAAGCATCATCAGACAGGCCCGTAGCCAGGATTTCCTTTCGGGAGGGGCTGAATCTAGAATTTTTTTCTGACCTTACAAAAGTGATTTTAACCTAAAATGTGTTTATGCATATAATACTTGATAACTATGTCAAATATTTTTATTTCGTATTCAATTTTTCTTTCAATTTCTGTTGCAATTTTTGACATTCAAAAGCACTTCCAGTTTCTAAACAGATTCGAAAACCGAATAGTTTAGGGAAAAAAGGAAAATTAGGAAAAAGTTCCGAGAACTTAAAAAGCACAAAATAACCCTGTTTGAGATGAGTATCCTATTAAGAAAACAGTTTAAAAATACTGAAATAGGAACAAGTAACATGAATTTATTTAAAACACAGGATTAATACTAGCGTGGAAGAATCTGTCATTGAAAAAGATCTTTCAGCAATGACTGTTGTTACTGGGTTTTCAACCAAGACTGTGAACAAGTGTTTGATATTATTGTATACGTCACATTACAGTACTAAAAGTTTTAGGACCTCTGTGTTGGTGTTAACAATTTGTTTGCATCCTAATTCATATTCAGCTTTCACTTGCTACATTGACACTTTATCATGAAAAATTTCAATAGGACTTTCTACACGGAGAATAAAGACTGTGATATTTTAATACTCTTCAGTGGATGTATTTTGAGGGTTTGTATGTGTTGCCTCTTGTCTGCCTAAACTAACATAGCTAAAGATCCCAAAACTACATTTAGACAAATGTTAGTTTTGTGATCTTTATTTTAATGTGAAAGATATCTTCCCGAAGTTTTGATGCACAATAAAATATCTCACAAAAGATTTCTGCTGCATTTTTTGCTATATTTATATTAAAAATTGGAACATTTTAAACATAAGTTATAGCCACTATCATGGCACGAAATTTTTTTTGACGAACTCACTATGACTTTGAGAGACAGAAAATCTTCCCACAAACACATAGGCTTATGAGAAAATCATTCTTCTCCCGACTGCCAAAAAGTACTCCAGCTACAAAAGAAATCTTCCATGTGTTTTTCAAAATATTTCCTGAGCTAATGCAAATGTATGTAGCTCTACAAAAGTTAACATGCGCTCATGCCTCTCGATAAATTTTGTATCACAAATGCTGAGAAGTCATTTTCTTTTGTTTAATGGGGTTGTTTAATGGTTTTGTTTAACTTATGCAATTGCTTTTTGAAGCGCTAAATTTGCCTTTCTATGATTTTTAAAAACTTTTGTCACTGCTTTAACAAGTCCATGATACTTTCGGATTATGGGATTCAGCATGCTGTTGGACAAGATAAGATTTAACAGATGGCTTTCAAAGTGGACGTATCTAATTTTTGGATACTCTGAAAATTTTCAGAATGGACCCCGCTAACATGGCCAGCCTTATTAGCTGCTTCATCATACGCCTTATTGACGCATTTATATATGTCAAGGCGAAATTCATCACAATATTGTAACATTATTTTTCTTGAATTTTTGACAGAGAAGACTGGAAGAATTGGAATAAAACCTAAAATGATTTTTTGAATTATTGGATTTTGTGAATTTTTTAATAGTCCATATACCTAACACAAAGGTCAAACTGTTCTGTGATTGAGTTTCATCAGCAATTAAGCTACGTGTTTTGTTTGTACTAACAATGTAGATCACATTATTTATTACGATAATTAATTCTTCGATACCTGCATCTAAGAACATTTGAGTGATTTTATTCTAAATGTCTTGGGTAAAGTAAATAGTATTTCTACGGATATTTATAATATCGCGTTTCAATTATTCTCTTCAGACTTTTCTCAAAAATTAAAAGACTCTTAGCTTACAGTCTTTTTATATCGATTTCTCTAATGTTGGAGGATCATCATCTAGTAATCTCAAAGTGGCGTAATTTTCTCTGCGCAAAATAAATTTTTTTCAAGTATTGGTCCAAGAGCTGCTGTGATTCCCTCTTTTCTGAAGCTCTTTCATAACTCAACAATTAAATATTAATTTGCTGTATTCCTAAAGAAATCTTAATTTTGCTGGCTAAAATAGCATACGGTTTGTGATAATCTAATTGCATTGCATATGTTATAAGAATTGTATAAGAAAACATATTTAGCCTTTTTCCAATGTCTGAAACATGCAGAAAGTAGTCTTTATGGTTCTTTGTGTCCTTTCTGTATTTATGTTTTAGTGAAAAGACAAGAAACATGTTTTGCAATAAATGTGTTTTGGAATATGTAAGAAAAAGAATTACTATTTATGAATCTTTCTTCCTTTTTGTTTCTTTCCTACAGTTATTGGAAAACTATATGGCTGTTTGGAAAGTAAAATGGTGCCAAAAATGTTTCTCTTCGTGATATCATCTAAGTCATCTCTAGTTACATAGCAGTATCAAATCGAGTTGTTTGTCATATTACGGGCTCATATCGAGTTCATGACGAATGCCCACCAAAGTCGAATTGTTTCGAACGTTAACATTCAAACAATTCTAAATTTTAATTTCTAAACAAGACTTGCTGCCAGAAAAAGTTGATATTATTGGAATTGGTTTTACACAGGGCCCGATTACAGTAGTGGACATAATTATAAGACATCTACTGAATTCTACATAAAATTAAATAAACTATGTACAGCTTAAAAATGCATTGCATCAAATAGTATGACAAAAACGTAAATTTACTCTATTACCATACATAATTATTTAATAATAATGATATTTTCATACAATTTAATGAAAAACTTAAAAACATAATGGACAAAATTATAAGACACCTATCTTTTTTTCCAAATACAATGGTCAACATAATTAGCAGACACTAATGGTTTAAAAGAAAATCCTCTAACATGGTTATTTAATATTTGGTGGAGCCGCCATTGTTTTTATAACATGAAATATGCGATTCGGCATCGAATCTATCAATTCTAACAAAATATCGCAAGATAGTTCTTCCCCAGCACATTTTATAGCATTTTTTCGGTCTTCAACGCATGTAAACTGCCCCCCCCCCATTTCGGTAAACCTCACGAGCTAAGATCCTCCACAAGTTTTCGATGGGATTTAAGTCTGAGGAGGGAGAAGGCCACGGAAGAACATTGATACTTCTCTCTGAAAGCCATTTTTTAAAATTACGTATGATGTATGAATCAACGCGTTATCGTGCTGTAAAATGCAGTTTTCGCCACAAAGAAGTTCACCGTATATGGTTAGTTGATCTTTAAGAAGATTCTTATACTTTTCGGAATTCATTCTTGAATGCACAAGAATGATACCGGTTTTTGATTGAGCCGAAAAATCAGCCCAAACCATTAATGACGCTCTACCCATTTTGCGGCTCATTTGTACATCAGGAGACTTTCGTAAATCATGCTAATAATAGTGAAAACCGTCCAAATTAAACTTTTTCTCATTAGTTATCTCATAAGTTAGTTTTCTCATAAGTTACATTAGTAAATAACACGGAGTACCATTTGTAGGTGCAGGCCATAGTTGGTTTAACGAAGTTTAAACGATCCATTTGGTGCCGCCTTAGAAATGGTGGTTTTTTCTTCAATTTTTTAAATTTCACATAAGAAGCATTATTCAACACCCTTGAACAATTCAGTTTTAAAGAATTTTTAATGCCTGTTGTGATCATCGTATTCTGTGTAACGAGCGATAGCACAAGGGGTCTGTCTCTTGAGGGCAAGCAAGGAGTACGTCCAGATCTTTTAATCACCGATCCATTAATTCTTTTCATAACATTTGAAATCGCACATCTAACATTTAACAGCTTTTGAAATATTATTAACTGAAGCACCAGTTCCATTTAACCTCCAAATTTTGCGAATTTCACTTTCCTTTAATTCTATACCTCGTGGCATGTTTGTAAATGTGTGAAGTCGGTTATTGTCTGCTTCAGTTAACAGCGTGCAGAAAATTCGCATATTGCACATTATTTTCGAAAAAAAGCAGGATTTTTAATTAAAATGTTAAGGCGTCTTATTTTGTCCATGGTATTTTTAATTTTTTTATTGAACTCTTTAAAAATATCATTTCTGTAAAACAATTACGTGTGATAACAGAATAAATTTTTGTCGTATTTGATGAAGCATTTTTAAGCTCTGAATCTTTCCTTTCACTGTATGTCAAATTAGGTAGGTGTCTTAAAATTATGTCCACCACTGTAACAAGTTTTTGTGTCCAGGGCACTTTCAATTTTTCCAAAAGGCCTCACAGTGTAATTGGGGTAAATTTTATTCAAATACGCGTGCTGACGGGATATAAAACTCTCTCCGGTGGTACCATGAAAAACTTTTTAAAAAACCCTACATAGAGATATCCCTCCCTGAAGTTGGTAGTTCTACAAATACAAAGAAAACTAACCAGACAAAGCAGCTACTTTACGCACATTTTCTTACTATTAAAGATTTACATGCAAACAATTAGCAGAAAAGTTGTTCAGTGAAGAGACTGGGGGATGCCGCCGTGGCGTTTTTTCGATACCATATCGATTTTCATCGCAAAATTATTTTTCAAAAATACATAAAATTCTAATAATTTCTTTTTAATAAAAAGCATTTTATAGTTTTAACATCACTACCAAAGATACTTTCTTTAAAATTATATTTTTTTTTTCACACGATTTTACATTATAGGCGGCTATTAAAGTTTTTGGTTTAAATTTCGTTTATATGCATGAAGATAAATAAAATTAGGGAAAATCATAACATGCAAGTAAATGTTTTATATCTATCTCCTAAAGTTAATGCGTCATGTGGGTATTACAATATTTCTTGTTAATCAAATGAATCATTCGGAATTACACTTCATCAAATTTTACTGTCCATAAAGATAGTTAAAATTGCTTTTTAAAAAGAATTTATATTTTTTGTGGTAAATATTTCTTTAAAAAAATATATCCAAATGTTCGATATAATGAAGGATTACTGTAACAGTAATTGAATAAATGGATATTTTTACAGATAAAAATACAATTGATTTTAATGTAATGGAAGAAAACAACAAACAAAATTTATTTTATTAACTTAGAGATAATTTTGTAGTCTTTTCAAACTTTCGGGAGGGGCTTCAGCCCCCTTAGCCCCCTCCCTGGCTACGTGCCTGTCATCAGATATATGTAAACTTAGCGAAGATATTCAAAAATTAGTCAGACTTTTGAAGAATTTAGAAATAAAGGAAGATATTTAGGCTATTTATCCATTATATTTTCACAACATTTACCACAATATCTCAAACTTAAAATTTGGAAGACATGCACACTGCTGAAAAGTAATTTTGTGATTCTTCTAACCAGTATGAATGTATAGATGTTATTTTGCAGTGTATTCTTTAAATGCTCACATTAAATATTCTTTTATATGCATATATCGTTGTGTTTATTTTTCTAATACCTATTACATTAATGAAATACATAACATTTTAAGTGAAATAACACTCTCACAACTTAAAAAATGCATAAGAACATACAAAAATAAACAGATGTATGAAAAAATATGCAAGTTTACAAAATATTTTCATTGTTTTCTAGAAATATTAACAAAAAATATTTACAATATGAAAAAATTGTAAAAGTGAAAAGAAAAACATAAATGTAAAAACAAAAACCACAAAGTGAAAAACTCATAACAAAGTTTTTGAAAAAAAATATTTACAACAAAATTTTTTTTACAAAAACCAAAACTTCCAAAAATATTTTTTTCAAAAATTTTTTTTTTCAAAAACATTTTTTACAAAAATTTTTTTTTTCAAAATAAGTTTTTACAAAAGTAAAAAAAAGAAAATCACAACGTTAAAAAAATGAAAAATTTTTGTTAAAAAAAGTGTAAAAAAATTGCAAAAAAATGTTGCAAAAATTTCAAATCATTTTGTATTTACTCTAATTACGTTTCATATACGAATTCTAGTATTTCTCATATAAGTACTCACATATGTGTTATTCGTTAACGCTACATGTGCTAGGGATGAATCATTCGGGTCATTAATTTCTGAAGTTTGCTGCTGTTTTGATTCATCTTGTTGAAACATCTGTATAATGAAAGAAATATATATTTAGTAAAGGTTTAATGTATAAATAATCGCCTATTTATTTTTATTAAATACATGTATATTGCAATCAATTTCGTGTACATTTAATATAAATTAAATTTTCTTCATTTATTCATATGATAGTAATTTCTCTGAGGGGTACATATCTGATAATTTTTAGAAAAGTGTGAAACACAAATTATTCTATGATAATAAGCATTGTGGTAAAATTCACATAGCTTGGTTTCGGAAATAGGTTATTTAAAATATGAAATGTTAAAATTAAAGATTGTATTTGTACATGCTATGTATAATCAAAAACTATAAATATATTATTATTTAAAAAACTCGATGGACGATAATTCAGATGCAAGATGAAAACATTAAGATCAAGTGCAAGATGAAACATATAATTTGATTAATACTATGGAAGTGCTAACTCAAGATAAACTATGTATACTATATATCATTAAAACTATAAAGATAGTATTTATATTTTAAGCAACTTGATGCACGATAATTCAGAAGTGCGAGATGAAACATCTGATGAATTGATTAAAAATATGAGTAGATTAGTTTTAATACATTAGATGATTATAGCAGTAAGAAATTTCGTGTAGGAGCAATGCGTACATGATGAAAATCGAATGGAATCAATTGACTTCAACTCCTGATCCAAGTTAGTATTTATCTCACGTGTGTAATGTGGAAATATAAAAGGTGAAGAATCAAGTTTGATGTAAATAAATATTGTGGTATTGGTTTAAAAACTAAAAAAGTATTGAATTTTACTGAATTAGAAAGCATAAAATTTGATTAAATAATGTTTTATGTAAAATATTAAGTTTAAATGTGATAAAATTATGAAAATCAGTTTGTAAACTCTCATTTTTATAAGTACTACTATGAAAATATTCTTTTAATATAGAATTTCTGCTTATTAATGAGACTAAAAAATTATTTTTTTTAATTTTGAATATTTATTGAGTGTATGTAATACTAGGATTAAAATCTTACAAATTCGGTGTTAAATTTTTCAAGAAATTGTGGTTTGTAATCCAGAAAAAGGTGTGATTTTAATAAATTTGTAAATATGTTCATTATTTTTTTTTTTTTAGTTATTTCTCTAACTTGTCATTCATTTGTTAATTTTTGTAATTTTTGTAGAAAAAATGATTTGAATTTTCGGTAATCTGTACTATTTTTTTGTCCAACAGTTGATTTTTTTTATTATTAGTATTCTTATTCAGCAGTAATTTCACGTATGAAGTTATTAAATATTAAATATCTATTAATTTTCTTTACTGTTTCATATGATAGTAATATTTCTGAGGAACAGGTATGTAATAACTACTAGACTTTGATTGACTTGATTTTCTGATAAACGTTTGAAAAGAGTTGTAAGTATGTAATGATGCAATATCTATATACTATCGAGAGTCGAGATTGAAGTAGATAAGTATTGGAGTAATAGTCAATTCTTTGTTGGATTTCAAGAAATTGTGTGAGAACATGGTTTTTTACATTAAGTTTATGTAATTTCAGTTACAGTTTTTCGACAATCAACCTAAAAATGGATAATTATCATAGTTAAAAGTTATGATGAAAAGATGTAAGCAATATTAATGTTAAAAAGTTCGTCTAATGTTTGCTCTTATGTTGTGAAAATTTCGAATAGTTTGATTTGAAATATGAAATGTTTGTAAAAATTAAACTTTGTATTCGTGTATGTTTTGCATTATTAAATTGTAAAGATAATATTCATATTTGGAAAATGTTGTTGGGTGTTTTAATAATTTTTTGATAAGTAGATAAAAACAGATGTTAAAATTCTGTGCTATTAAAATATATAGGATCAAGAATAAAGTTTGATGAAAATAAGTATTGTAAAAATTCAGAAATTTTGAAGTGTAAGATGAATCATGTCCTAATTTGATTAATTATATGGGTAGAGTAGTTTTAATATGTCAAGTGTCTAAAGCAGCAAGAAACGATTTTTTAGGTTTTCTAGAATAATAATAATAATAATAATAAAAGTATACTTTTGTTGTAAGATTTCGAATGCAGTCAAGACGTGAAAAATATAAGTATGAACCTTTGTAAAGACATTCAAACTTTTTAAAAAGTTTAAGTTTAGTAATATACTGTAACAATATATGTAAGCAAATGTATTTCAAAGTTGAAAATTTGTGTAAAAAATTGTCTTTTCTTGAAAATTGATATTTATTTTTGTTTAATTAATGATACTTATTACATTTTTGTTGTTAAAAACTAAAATATACGTTTAATTCTTCTGTTAAAATTGATATATCCGTGTTGGAGGTGAGAAAAAATAGTGTAAAACTAATAAAATTTGTTTAAATTCGTCTTTTTATTCTTAAAATTAATATTTTCTATTGTTTAGAATACGTAATAATAACTTTTGAGGAATGTATAACCGGAAAATGTTAAAAAATCTTAGAAAATTGGTATTAAAAATATTAAATACAGTTGCTTCAATGATATCTTTTCGATATGTAAAGTGATTGTAACATTTAGAAATGTACTTCTGAAGAATGTATAATCGGAAAATGTTAGAAAATCTTAGAAAATTGGTGTTAAAAATATTAAATACAGTTGCTTCAATGATTTCAAAAACAAACTCTGTTAAAAAATTCTGTATGATTTCAAGTGAAAATAATCTGAACCCAAATACATGGTATTTAAAATACAAAATTCACGATTATGAACTAATGTTGAAAACATGGGTAACATTAAATATACAGCTAATATTTAATTATAGATTAGAAAATTCTTAAATTGTATCCATATTTATTAAATATAGTACTGAATACAGTGAATAAGTGAAATATGTGAATAAGTATTGATATTTCTATGTTGCTTTTGAAAATACTAGTGTAAAATTATTCAAATTCGTCTTTTCTTTAAAATTGATATTTATTTTTGTTGAATTAATGATACTTGTTAAGTTTTTGTTGTTAAAATTAAAATATACGTTTAATTCTTCTGTTAGAAATCTATATTTCCAAGTTGTTGTTCAAAAGACTATTGTAAAACTAATCAAATTCGCTTAAATTCACCTTTTCACCTTAAAAAATAATATTTTTATTATTTTGTTTAATTAATTATACTGATTATGTCTTCCAAAATTCAAATTTTGGGATATTGCGGTAACTGTTATGAAATTGGAGTGTATAAAATGTCTCTTTTTTTCTCCGAGACTTCTAAATATACAAGAATGAGAGGTCATTGCATTGTCCATTTCCCTACCTAAGGTAAAAAATTGGGGGAGATGGGGGTGAAAAGGTATGGTGAGGGACTTCGGAGGAATAACTTTTGGTTTCAATATGACATCACAAGAAGCAGGTGTTGTTTTCATATTTGCGTGTGCGTTGAATATTTACTGAAATGTGTTCGTTTATGCATTAAAATTCTACTTAGTTAGTATATAAAAGTATGATGAAATTTCCATTTAGAGTAAAAGTTAACCAAATTCGTTTAATTTGTCTTTTTTCGTTAAAAAATCATTAGTTTCCTTTGTTAATTGTTCAATTATTGAAATTCTTTGAGGTAACGACTGTTCAAAAATTAAAAAATATGTTTAAATTTCTATTTTAAGTTGTGTATTCTGATTTTATATATATATAAAAAAAAATAAATAAATATGAAGAAATCAGTTAAAAATTTAATATTTTCTGTTGTTTTGCTTAATTAATAATGTTCATGAAGGAAATGGTTGTCCAAAACTCGAATGCATGCTTAAATTTCTTTCTACCAAATTGATAGTCTGAAGTTTGAGTTGAAAAAATCGTAAGAAATCAGTCTTTTTCTATAAAACTTGATATTTTCCATTGTTTTTTACTTAATTAACGATACTCATTAAGATTATAGCTGTTGAAAAACTAGAATGCATGTTTAACTTTCAACTTGTAAGTCGATACACTGATGTTGCAGTTGATAAAAATCGTAAGAAATCAGCCTTTTTCTATAAAAATCGATATTTTCCATTGTTTTTTACTTAATTATGAATGCTCATTAAGGTTATAGCTGTTGAAAAACTGAAATGTATGTTTAAGTTTTCTCTCTTAAGTTGATAAAAATCGTAAGAGAGCAGTCTTTTTCCATAAAACTTGATATTTTCCATTGTTTTTTACTTAATTAACGATACTCATTAAGGCTATAGCTGTTGAAAAACTAGGATACATGTTTAACTTTCAACTTTTAAGTCGTTACATTGATCATATAGTTGATAAAAATCGTAAGAAATCAGTCTTTTTCTATAAAACTGGATATTTTCTATTGTTTTTACTTAATTAATACTACTCATTAAGATGTCTATGAAGCAAAATTCAAATATATGTTTAACTTTCTTGAGTTAAATTGATAATCTCATCTTGTAGTTGAAGAAATCTAAATAAAATGGTTAAAAACTGATATTTTTCCGGTGTTTCGCTTAATTAATAATACTCATTAAAATTATGGTTGTTCAAAATTCAAATATAAATTTAATCTTCATCATATAGTATGATTCCGAGTTGAGATGTGACTGATAATATTTTTTAATTAGGAAAGGTTGTTCACCTCTCATGCTATAATAGAATGTTCCTTTTTTTCCACTAGGGGGCGTTTGTGGAGGGGGATGTATGGTGGGGGCAGGAGGTACCGCAGGCGGCACCGCAGGCGGGACGCGGAGGGATGCGGAGGGGCGCGGAGGGATGCGGAGGGGCGTGGAGGGATGCGGAGGGACGGTCCCTCTGTCCCTCCGCATGTCCCCGTACTGTCGTTTTCCTACTACTAATATCGATTTTCAGGAAAAACATAAGAAGTTTGGTGCAGTTATGTACAATAGGTGCAGATATAGCAAAATTTCTGAAATCCTAAAAAACACAGCATCTACTGACGAGCCGAAATTTCCAGGTCCGAGCCCGGCCTGGTAAAAATTTTCAAATTTCGGCCCGAGAGAATTTTACAAAACATTTATTTTTACGTCGATTTGGATAAAATTTGCTTCGTATGGGGAGTTCTGAACTAAAATACCTATCTTTTTAGAGGTTTCTTTGCTTTTATAATCTTTATTTTTATATAAGTGCCGTAGCCTTCAATATTTATTTTTTTAATGAATTTCTATTTGTTGTATGCAATGATTCAACTATCATTATTCTGAATAATACTATGTAAATCTGAAAAATGCTATGCAGTAAAATATTTCGAGACACAATTGCATAGAAAAGAAAAAATATCCGTTAAATCCAAGTTCCCTTTGTAGTAAGTTTGAATCTATTATATAGTCTTTTCTCATTTATTAAAATATATTCATTTTGCATGGATCAATACGTTTTTCAGTTTAAGACAAGTTTCATCATAGGTATAAATCTTTTTCCCTCGTTTTACTATATTTTAATAAGCCTAGCAAATACTATACATTATAAAAAGAAATAATTATGTTTAATTGCAGAATAATGGCGATTAAAAAATGTAAGGATTTTTTGAAAAAATATTTTGGCCCAGTCAAATTTTACTGATTTTTGCACGAACTAGTTCACGCCAAGGCAGTGAATTTCATATTAGCTGAGTCAAAACTGAGACTGAATTTTTTGGCCGTGAAGAATCCGGGCCCGGAAAGAGCAATGACTGAGCCCGGCTTGGGCCTTCAGGAAAAAGTAAGGGCCGATCCGTCCCGAAATGTGTGGAAACTAGACTTGGCCCGGCTCGAGTGCCGAGAATGAAAATAGACCCGAGCCAGGCTCTTGCAGATCTCTCGCATAGACATATCATGTGTAGCACGATACAAACGAAAATTTCATCCATACTAATCGAATATGATGAAGTTTAATGAAATAGCTTACTTTATTTCTTGAGATATAACTGCTGACGGCATATATCTGCCAACTTCATATTTGTTAAAAATCAAATATATGTACTTTGAAACAGAAAATTTATTTTAAAAAAGCACATTGCATCGACATGGTATTTACTTCATTTAAATTTTGTTTCATATGGCTAATATCTGGTACAAATTAGGGATACTAGAGGCTCTACCGCAAATAGGATCATTTTGACTCGAAAAAAAAGAAAGAGACAAGACAACATCTATGTCACGGTAATCCTAAAAAAATCCACCTGTTGAGCGATACAGCCCAGATTTTATCAGCTTTGATTTTTTGATAAAATAATATGAAAATGTATTAAATCTTGTCCATTAATTTTTTAGGAAATTAGGAAAAGCACTGTATAGCATCACCACATGTTGAGTGGTATACACTAAAAGCTAGTCAACAACTATTTCTGTTCAGATAAGATATAATATGCAGTTTAATGAAATTCAGTTGTTATAGTCTTTCTTGCTATACAGCTACCATAGAATAAATGATTAAGCATAGCATCTCTACTTGTTGGCCAATATAAACCTAAAGTATTAATACACTATATTGCCATTGATTATTGGACACTTGCGATTTTAGACATTTTACTAAATATCTAGAAAAATACATGAGGAATCATCTCGAAACTCTTAGTGTATAAATATAATTGTATACGCCATACATCGCCGTGAATATTTTTTACCGAAACTCCATAGGGGACCGTCAACAAATTAAAAAAGAATGAATATCTTTTGAATAACCCTGTCAAAACTAATGTAGCAAAAGTGTTCAAACTCTAGATTATGATTGAATGCCTTATTGTGATACACTGTGTTCATTTTTATGCAAATAGCATGCATACTCGCAGAGTAATTAAGGTATTTATAAAAATGGTCCCAAATTTTTCCAAGTTTTTTCCTTATAATTTTCAGAGTTCTTAATATAAAATAATATTTTTTTTTCAGAAAATAGGACAAACAACATTGCAGACAGTACCCTGCAATCAGAATTAAAAAATAATAAAAACTGTATGAAAAATGAGTAGGTTTACTGAATAATTTTTTACTGCGCATGCGTCAAAGATATCAAAATTTCATTTGCATATTATGTTAGCTAAATGTATAGAGCAACTTTTGTAAAAGTCTCAAAATCATAGCTTGAAAATTCTGAAAGTAATCGTCTACAGAAATAGGACAAAATCCGTTGTTTCCAAAATGAAGCAAAAAAATGAGGGATTTTATCCAAATGTAGTAGTACATCCCGTATTGCGTATTCTATATTGACACTAATCAAAGAATATATGGATACAACCCCTCTTGTTTTTGCTTCATTTTGAGAATAACGGATTTTCAACTAATTCAATTGACGACTATTTTCAGAATTTTCAAGTTATGATTTTGTGACTTTCACAAAAGTTGCTCTATACATCTAACTAACATAATATGCAAATGAAATTTTGATATCGTTGACGCATGCGCAGTAAAAAATTATTTAGTAAACCTACTCATTTTGTACAAAATTTTCATTATTTTTTAATTCTGATTACAGGGTACTGTGTGGAATGTTGTTTGTCATATTTTCTGAAAAAAATATTATTTTATATTGAGAACTCTGAAAATTATAAGGAAAAAACTTGGAAAAATTTGGGACCATTTTTATAAAAACCTTAATTACTCTGCGAGTATGCATGCTATTTGCATAAAAATGAATTAGACGTATTACAATAAGGCATTCAATCATATTCTAGAATTTGAGCGCTTTTGCTACATTAGTTTTGACAGGGTTATTCAAAAGATATTCATTCTTTTTTAATTTGTTGACGGTCCCCTATGGAGTTTCGGTAAAAAATATTCACGGTGATGTATGGCGTATACTATTATATTTATACACTAAGAGTTTCGAGATGATTCCTCATGTATTTTTCAAGATATTTAGTAAAATGTCTAAAATCGCAAGTGTCCAATAATCAATGGCAATATAGTGTATAACTTAATCTGCAATTTGATGGTTTAATTCAATGCATTAGTTCTTGAAATCTAGTACTACAAAAAATGTGTCACATACAGGCTAACAGGCAGACACACATTTACCAAAAATAGTTAAATCACGTCCAAGATATCTCAAGACGTGTAAATCCATCAAAAAACGAAAGTAAAAAATTTCCAAGATTCCAATACTTTCTTCTTACATATTGGAAGAACGTAAAAATAAATCAGTTTTATATAAGTGTTTTTAATCAGTCTTTTTTTAATATATGTCTATAAAAAACGCATTTCATAATAATCTGATACGTACAATGGCATCAAATTAAAATGCTATTTAAATGTATTTTTTTATTTTTATGTAAAGCAAATGTGTTTATAATAAGACTTTTCACCTGTGGCAAGATTTTTTAGGTAAGTTTTGAATTCAGATAGTTTTTTCCGAGTTCTCCGGTGGGTTCTATATATAGTTCTTGGGGGGGGGGGGAGGGGGAATCGTTGCATTTTTTGTTTTGTTTTTTGCATTGAAAACAAAAAATACCAAAACTCCCAGGGAGGCATCTTATTGCTCCAAGGGAAATGCCCCCCCCCCCCCGGTCATACTATGAATTCAACTTTGTTTTAGGTTTTCTGCTTATAAAATATTTGCGGCGCAAAATTTTGCCTATGGTGTTTTTAGAAATAATGTATATGAAATTTTAAATATGTATTACTAAATGCAAAAATATAAATGAAAAACTTACATAATTTTATCACAAGTACTAATTCTTCGTATAAAATTGTTTAAAAAATAAATCACTCGGATAAAATTTCCCTCAATCTGTAAACACAGTATAATCTGTAAGAAAAAAGAAAATATTTGGACTTATTAAAAATGTCTTAAAACTTTTAATATACAGTAGAAAAAAAATGTGAATGCCCTTACATTCGTAAAAAGAAAGCACGTATTAATTATTGAAAAAAGTAGAAGTAATTCCATTTCAAAATTTTCAGTCTTAAATTTAATTTTTTTCATAGGCAAATCGTTACTTTAAGCGTTCATTGTAGAAATGTTCTTTCAATTAACATTTAATGTACTTTTTACAGATTCATATAATTATTCAACCAAATCAGTTATTTAAAAAGCCTTATTACTAATAATTTAAAATAATACTACTACTATACTATAAATAAAACTACTAGACCAAAAGAAAGATTGAGCACTTTCTATCTGGGGTAAATAGCAACTGTCAGTTGCACCTAATATGCAACTGTGAAATGTTCTTCCGATCTATCATAATAAAAAAAATATATATATTGCAACTCCCTGTAAGGTTATTTGAGTAACCAAACAACAAGAATGCGTTTCCTGAAGCTAAAAAACATATACATGAGCCTGCTTATCCTTCCAGTATAGTAGTCGAAAGTTGTTTATATTAACTTCCACAAAAGAATTTGAAAACTAGTCAAAACAGACAGGCATTTGTTTCCTTCTAGTGAATCGCCGCTGCCCTTATCGTTTTAAAAAAGGCAGTTTACAATCTGGAGAAAATGTATTTTGAATATTTTGAAAAAACAAAATGTTTTTTTTTAAACTACCATGAAATACAATAGAAAAATACTTTGATCTTATCCGTTTAAAATACAAATATTTTTGAAAATGTATTTCAAATGCATGTATTTTCAATACTGCCCAACTCTGGCCCTAATAAACATTGATAATGAAGATGGGATTTTTCTTTCTATTTACAAATAAACAGGTAAATCTTGTGCAGATCTTGGGTTCAATGTGTACTTAATATTGCCTTTCTTTCGTATTTAATTAAAATTTAAGTTTATACAGATATATGTCGATTCTCTTAACGTTTTTAGTGCTAGAGATAGAATTTTCCGATAAGAATTTTTAAAACTGAACTATTTATTGCCCTTTTTAAACTAAAATGTTTTTAATGTATACTTTTCGTATGATACAAAAAAAAAATGGATTTCTTAAAAATGTTTCGGGCCACCAAATATCACAATATATTCAACTATATACAGGGTGAGTCATAAATATCGAAACAATAGGCTATCTCCTTAAATATTGCCCCTAGACCCATACTTTCAATTGCAAAAATTCATAAAAAAAAGATGAATTTTTTGATAAGTTGCAACTCCATGGTAGGTCTGTTTTTAAAAATACGAAAATTAAATTTTTATACGGCCCCCGGAGGATAAAACTTCCAATTAGAAAAAAATTCTTTATCTCTTCCTGAATTGAACAAAAAAAATTTCATCTCGATATCTGCAAATCCCCGAAAGATATTAATATCCAAAATTTTCCAAAATTCCTGACTTACACCACTTAAGCATGCCTCTGAGCGCAGCAAAATAAGTTCATTTGAAGTACAATTAAGGGATCGACCATAAATTTACGTATTGTTAAATGTCGATCCAAGACAACACTTAAACTTTTAGATATAAAATTAAAGCGTATAGGTTTTTGCTTTAAACTTCGATGAAATATGCTAGATGTCTGCAATATTTCGACCTTGCCGCCAACTTCGTAAATGGCATGACTCATTGAAAGGAGTCTTATTAAACACTTATTAAAAGTGTTATCAAATTAAGTGATATTAATTAAACTCTCATTAAAAGTGTCTTAAGAACTTATTGGCGCAGGCAATAAGTTTAGTAAATATAGTAATAGCGAAAATGACTCTTCTATTAGCGGAATCAATGGAAATATATTTTAATAAATTACATAGAAATATTTTCAAAAATCTACTTTATACTACAGTTAAACCGCTATAACGGACACTCTCGAATAGCAGACACCTCTGTTTAACGGACTATTTTCCAATCCCCATTCTCAAAACCTAAATTTGTGTATGTTTAACCTCTGAATAACGAACATTCCGAATAGTGGACATTATTTAAGGCGATAAAGGATGAAAAAGTATTTTTAAGGAGAAAAAAATTTAAAAAAGTAAAAAGGCCTCTAAATTTATCAGGGAATTTTGTGATAAATGAGCTGGGGAAAATCCCCCCCCCCCCCACGTTCAGAGTTGAATTGAAAGGGCTGCCAAGGAGGGACATCTTCCAGAGCATTGAAATATCCCCTCGGAAAATTGAGATTTTATGCTTTTAACAGCCAAAAAGTGCAATCCCCCTCCCCGACCGGAACTCTATAATGTCCAATAATGCCATTTTGAAAAACAAATTACATGTAATCGCAAGCAAAAGTTAACTTTTGTAACAGGGTTTTTTCACAAGCATGTAATGAACAGTGGGTAAAGGTGTGTACAGTTTTATTTAGCCCCATTGCTTAAAAAATAATTTTAATTTCTGATTAATCATATAAAAGAGGTTTTAGGACACATAAAAGTCAAATAATGAAATGTTAAACGTTTCTTAGCACTTTTTGAATATCTTTGATTTTCCCAATAGCGGACACCTCCGAATAGTGGACAATTTCTGCGTTCCTGAGGAGTCCGTTATTTAGAGGTTTTACTGTATTCAGTTTCAAAATTTATGAAGGTTTTAAACCTATTTTTGCTTTCTTCTATCTTTACAAGAAGAAAGTATTGGTTTTATGAAAATTTTGAATTCTGGTTTTCGATGGATTCACACGTTTTAGGGCTCAGAGATACCGAAAAACATGTTTTTATGAAATGTCTGTCTGTGAGTCACAGCACAATGAAAATATTTGAAATCGACATGATAAAAAAATAAAGTTTAAATAAACTGACGCATTTAAACAGTAATTAAAGAAGGTGAAAATGGCAAAACTTAAACAAAATCTGAAATCGAAACTATGCAGGATTTAAACGTTAGGAGCCCATCTTTGCCCATCTTAAAACTAAATGCACTTTACTGCATCAAATGTTTTTATTTCAGTATTTCTCATTTTTAAACTGACATACGTCAATAACCGTCGGTTACGGTAACTTTTCAGCTCAGAAAATTTACTTTTAAAAATATGATTTGTTTACAAAAATTACTTTTTTTTAAATATTGCTATTTCAAATACTTTTTTTTATATATAAATATTATTTAAAATGCTGAATTAAAATTGAAAATTAGACATTTTCGTTTAATCAAAGAAAAAAATTCAACGCGACAAATAATATTTTGAGTTATAACAATTTTAATTTACTCAAATTTTTTTTGAAAAAAAAAAAAAAATATTAAGAAGTCTTAAGGTGTGATAATGCTTACAAATTATATGGTTAACCATCACAAAACATTCAAAATTCCAACTTTATAAATAAATAAATAAAATAAATGTTTTCTGGACCCATTGCAGCAACATTGTTTCTTTAATTACACGCATTTCAATTTGTGTCTGATCCCTTGAAACGTCACGATTTATTAAAATTGTCATAACTCTCTGAGTTTTGAAGATATCAAGATGAAATTTTTTTTGTTCAGTTCAGGAATGAATAAGGAAAATTTTTCTAATTGGATGTTTTATCCTCTGGGGGCCGTATAAAAATTTAACTTTCGTATTTTTTAAAATAGACCCCCCATGGAATTGCAACTTATCTTATCAAAAAATTCACCTTTTTTTATGAAACTTTGCAATTGGAAGTATGGGTCTAGGGGCAATATTTAAGGAGATAGCCTATTGTTTCGATATTTATGACTCACCCTGTATACGTTAAGATTTTTTTATAACATATTTTTATAATATTTTATCATTTTATCTTACCATTCCTGATATCAAAAAAGCTCTTCAGTATAAAATCAATCTATCTAAAAGCAAACAAAAGCATGACCTAAAAAATTTTCATAGAATAATCATCAAACGGAAACATTATTTATACGTATTTTTCGGGAAAATAGCACTTTGTTACTCCTTTTTTCACTTTTAATTCCGTTTTAAAAATGCCCAAAAATTTCGGAGCTACAGTGAGTCTCTGAACTGAAATTAAAGTTTAATAATCATTCGAGTTTTTTTTCTACTTCGTTATAAATGTAGTGAAATTTCCGAAGATCATTCTAAAACTGCTGTCGCATGTTGTGCGATCCATCTATATTTCATTTTCTTTATCTTTCAGAGCCCTTATTTTGAAATTCGGACAAAGTGTGATAATTGTATTTTTTGATTTGCTTGACTTTTTTATATGTTGAAGTATATCTTATTTAATGAATAGTGTGAAATTTTGAAGCTCTGAAAACATTTCCTCTTTCCTATAGAAAATATCAAAGTTCGAGGCTGTGAATGCCCTTTTTATAAAAAATGAAATCCCAATATGTTTGGAGTGGTATATCTCTGACAAGCAACAACATCCCAAAATTATTTTGGCATAAACTTATAGAATAACATTACTTACTTATTAAAATTTATTTGTTTCCATGGGGCATTGTTTATTTACATTGTTACGTTGCCACAAAGTACAGTCAAAATGACCTTTTTGTCCATTTTCCTCTCTTAATGTCTTATTTAAGTTATGATACCCCAAAGCTTTTCTTATAGAATACGAAGGTGCAGTACTAGGACAAACTAAATAATATAGTACTGCAAGGAAACATTGTTGCTGTTAGTAGCTATAACCTGTTAAATATTCAAAAATTTCCAAAATCTGCAAAATTTAAAGTAGTTTATTTAAAAAAAAGCGTCACATTTGAATGAAAAAAAATATGTCACGCAACATGGAAAAGAAAAAAAAAGTGGGGTCTCGTGATAATTTTAGAAAAAAAATGACAAAAATTACAAGAAAAGCAATGTCTACGATCGCATTTTTACCCTAAGAAAAAATGAAACATCCAAATTCTCTTTCGTCTTTCTATGATTTTTCCCTATGAGTAAATGAAATATCCCTTTTTTGTCGCCTCTTCCGAAAGAGACTGGGGTGTCTCATTTTCTCTTAGGGAAAAATGTGATGATGGACATTGCTTTTCTTATAAATTTTGTCATTTTTTTTACTAAAAAAATTCACGAGGCCCCACTTCTTTTTCTTTTCCATGTTTTTATACATATGTTCAACTACTGCATGACATATTTTTTTTCATTCAACTCTGACGTTTTTTTTAAAATAAACTACTTTAAATGTTGCAAATTTTGGAAATTTTGAATATTTAACAGGTTATAGATACTAACATCATCAATATCTCCGCGCAGTACTATATTATTTAGCTTGTCCTAGTAGTGCACTTTCCTATTCTTTAAGAAAAACTTTGGGGTATTATAGCTTAAATAAGATATTAAGATCGGAAAATGGACAAAAAGGTCATTTTGACTGTACTTTGTGGCAACGTAACAATGTAAAATAGCAATGCCCCATGGAAACAAATAAATTTTAATAAGTAAGTAATGTTATTCTATAAGTTTATGCCAAAATAATTTTGGGATGTTGTTGCTTGCCAGAGATATACCACTCCAAACATATTGGGATTTCATTTTTCATAAAAAGGGCATTCACAGCCTCGAACTTTGATATTTTCTATAGGAAAGAGGAAATGTTTTCAGAGCTTCAAAATTGCACACTATTCATTAAATAAGATATACTTCAACATATAAAAAAGTCAAGCAAATCAAAAAATACAACTATCAAAACATCACTTTTTTGTCTGAATTTCAAAATAAGGGCTCTTCATTCTTTGCCTTAAAGCTTAAAGCAAGTACTCTTTAAAAACATCAGATTTATTTCTCTGGTGTTTAAACTAAACTTTATATAGACAAATAAAGATGTCACGTAAAAGATTTTGGACGCTTACCAGAAGAGTTAAAATGAAATAACAATTTAAAAAACACCACTTAAAAATCTTAAAAAAGAACGCAAACGGAAATAAGAATATCACTAGTGAATCCTCTTCCTTACGATTGAGCGCTGTTTCCCTACAACGGCTGCGCATATGAAAACTACGTGATACGTATCTTATACAACATGGCATCTCAACTCAAGTTACCCCATTATGTAATACCATAACTTTATTTGAGCACTCTTACAGATAATAACTCTGTAATTACACATTAAGGTGTGTAAGATTAAAATTTGTGATGTTTTGTTGATTATTCTTAAAATTTTATTTTTTATCATAAATGATTATTGTTGTTTGTTATTTCACTATTAAGTTTTAATAATAAATACTCCCAATAATGAAACATTCTATTTTTATTCTTTCACTGTTATTTGTTTCAAAACAAGGATTCTTACACAATATTTTGTTTTGTTGCGGGATTTTTTTTCTCTATCTAATAATAGAGGTTTTCAACTCTTTTGTATGTGGATGCTTATAAGCAATTTAAAAATCGTTTTCAATTTACAAAAAAAAAAAAAAAATAATAATAATAATAATAATAATAATAATAATTAAACATTTTTGCTTAACTGAACGAAAAATTAGTATTGTTTTCAATGTATAAAAATAAAGGAAAGCAAAATGAATGAAAGAAAACAAAGATTATAAGCTTCTTTGTACCAGTCAGAGTGTAACAAAACTATTAGATTAGATTTAGGCACAATTACACAATTAGTAAGTAAATCATATCTGTTGAAAAATTCCAAGCAGGTGAAAATGTCCGTATCAGGATTCGAACCAGGAATATCTTCCAACTGAACCTTCCCTGATGAATCTGGAAGACTAATTCACCCAACAAACGTTTAACGATCATAGCATCTGGTCTGACATATTAAATCAGGTCAACGGAATAAGCCGAAGGTTATTTTTTGAAAATTGCAGTAAACGCTGCATGTGTTAGCATATTAGATTATTTTTTATAACAAATATATAATTGTTAAATTAATCATAACTACTGTAAACTTCCATGCAGATGACAAATAGTTTGTCCAGCATTGAACAATTTTTCACCTGTTTGGAAATTTACAACACTCTTTTTCATTTATCAAATGAATGATTGTTTTAAAAATTAGTCTAATATAATTACTCATGCAGCGTTTACTGCAGCTCCAAAAGATAACCTTCTATTCATTTTGTTAAGCTGATTCAGTATATCAGACCAGATGGTATAATCGTTAAAGGTTTTCGGGTAAATTAGTCCTCCAGATTCGTCCAGAGTAACTTAGTTTAAAAAAGCATTGAAGGCTTCAGCCAAGAAATTTTTGGTTCGAATCCTGGCACGGACATTTTCACCTGCTAGGAAATTTTCAACAGTTACAACTAAACTAGAATTAAAGCTATATGGGTCATTTTCTCTTAACAGATCAATTCGAATATCATATATTTTTAAAAAAATAATGTTATTTTTTTTTAATTGGTTTCCACTGTGTTTAGACAATGCTTCTAACTAATAAAATAGAGTCAGCAAAAACCTTTTACTACGTTAAATACACAAAAATAAATTTTTTAATTTCAACTAGACAGGGGAATGAGAAACAGGCACAAGGAAATGACAAACAGGTATAACTACAAATTATTAATTTTTTTTCCACCCCACCAGTGGCCGCGAGGTTCTGACCTCCAAACTGGTAGACGGTAGGTGCTGGGTTCGAACCCAATCGCGACCGTCGGCCTCACCGTTCGAAGTTTTCCGTGGTTTTCTTCGAACCTTGCGTAAATACGGGTTAGGTTCCCTTAGAAAGACCCCCACGGAGGGCAACCCACCCCATATGGCCTATATCCCATAGCGTAGATAATCGACCGACAAAAATACACCACCACCTTAATTTTTTTTCCACAAAATTTTATAGTAAATAAGAAAACATTATTATAAACAAAAGCTCAAAACTAATTTATTTGAAAATTTTTTATGGAGAAAGTCAGTAAAATAAAATGTATTTGCCTGAGATCTATATGGTTTAGGTTCAGAGATTTTGGCTCTTATATCTTCAAACGTACCTTTAGAATTGTAACAAAAAATCCAGTTCGTTGTTTCTGCAAATATTCCAAACTATAAAATTCTTATCTTGTGGGTTATGTGTATTTTGGAAGGTAAGAACTTTGTTTCACTTAATACCTTGTATTTTTTAAAAAAGGTCTCCTTGCATTATTCCTTTAAAAAATTATTTTGTTTTTTCTTTTTAGGTAGATTTCGTAAGAAATACTACCTATTGCAATCACACCAGTTTATATATCTATCTATCTATTGTAATAACTTGCCTCATATAGATTAAAGCTAAGTGATTGGTAGCGTAAGTGCCCCTCGGCAAATAATCCAGGCAATTTAATGGAGAATCAATTATTTATTTGTAACAATAAAAAATTCTCTGGATTAGATTTTTATACAGCATAAATCATTTTAGAACTCGTAGGATCTTAATCCACCAGCTCCAAGTCCAAAGTTCCGTTTTAGCTCATAGAATGTTCAGTTTATATTCGACGTAAAATTTCTCCGAATCAATAACACGGCGTTAACTAAACACCGAAGACGAGACTAATCACCGGCACTCTCCTAGCGAGAGTCCTCTTCTTCCGGCTCACTTGGGTGACGTCACCCTCTACAGCTCCCGATCCGAGCTGATCCACTTTTCTCAGAGAACAAATCCGAGCTCCGAGCTCTGTTCTCTCCTCTTCTCACTCCGAGACCAAAAAATCCTCCTCTGCAAAACCTTGGCTTCCTCTTTTTCTTCTCAGCCAAGACCTCCCCTAAAGGTCACGAACCAATCATCAACCTTAATGATCTTTTCTCATTAAGAGATTCGTAACATCGTCTTATCATTCGTACCTGAAAATACACGCCTATGACGCCAATGTGTCTAGTCTCTGATCATCTCCGTGCTTTCATTTTTGCGTCGGCGTGCTAAGAAAGGTGCGACCAGTGTGGTCTCCTATTCATGTTAGTGTCGCCCGTCTGTCTTTCTCGCTGATCGATGATGATTTAGTGATCCTTTATATCGCCGATCTTTTCATCTTGAGAATGAAAACCATTTTGTGTTTTCAGTTCCATAGTGAAATCTCTTTTCAGAAAAAATGTCTTTAAAAGCCTGTGATAAATCTAAATTATCACAACTACCCCCGTCTCTAAAGATGATTTAACGTCTGAAAGGCGTGAAATCTAAAAAGCAGAACATGGTTAGCTCATTCATTTTGGGTGGCTCTTTGCACTCAAAATAAAATTTTAACAATTCTAAAAAGACACTTTAAAAAACATTTTCAAACTGTTTTAACGACTTTGCTTTGTTTGGAGAACTCTAATAATTTAAAGGTGTTGAAACCAGTATAAATACATTAAGAAAACCTTATATATACAATAAAAGAAAACTATTTACAAATGTGAGAGAAAAAAAAAAAATTTGAGCTCTTTTTTTTTTTTCATTTTCTTGCCCTGCTCAGACAATCAACGTGCGGTATATCCTTGCCCGCTCTGTGTTTTATGGCATACAGGAGCGGTTGCAGTGATAAGGACCATCTTAACAACCTGGAATTGTTACCTGCATTGTTTTTCAGGAACACTAAAGGATTGTGATCGGTTTCGATACTGAACTCTTGTCCATCAATGTAGTGACGTAATTTTTTTATGGCAAAAATTATAGCTGCACATTCTTTCTCTGTGGCGCTATAACTTTTCTCTTGTTCCGAAAATTTTCTGCTCAAATATATAATGGGATGCTCTTCTGAGCCCTGTCTTTGTGCTAAAACTACCCCTATCCCTTTATCTGACGCGTCCGTCTGAACCACAAATTCTAGATTATAATTTGGCGCATATAGGATGGGTTTTTGGGTGAGTTTAGATTTTAAGGTTTCGAAAGCCTCTTTCATTTCATCGGTCCATATGATTTTTTCTTTTTTGTTTTTTCCTTTTAATGCTCGTGTGAGCGGTTCTACGATGGTCGCATAATTTTCTATATAACGGGAGTAATACCCTGCCATGCCGAGGCATCTTCTAATTTCCGTTTTATTTTTAGGGTCTGGGAGTTCCGTTATGGCGCGGATTTTCGCTTCTGCAGGCTTCCTTTTTCCTTCCCCTACTATGTGTCCCAGATATTTAACCGTTTTTTGTGCGAATCTGCATTTCGAAATTTTAACGGTAAGTTTCGCCTCTTTAATTCGACTTAGTACCGTGTTTAGATGCTGAATATGGTCTTCCCAGCTATCTCAAAAAACGGCCATGTCATCTAAGTATGGAAGACAAAATTCTTCCAACCCATTTAGTAATTTAGACATAAATTTGGAAAACCTATAGCTAGCGTTGGACAATCCGAAAGGCATTGCCATTGGTAAGAAGCTACCAAAGCTTGTGACAAAAGCAGCTAATTTTTGTGCTTTTGGTGTCATGGGTATCTGCCAGTATCCTTTGGTCAGGTCAAATACAGAAATATATTTTGCCGCCGCCACCTTTTCGACCCTTTGTTCAATATTCGGAAGCGGAAAAAATTCTGTTTTTGTTATCGCATTCAAACGGCGATAATCAATGCATGGCCGAGGTTCCCTCCCCAGAGTTTCGACTAAAATCATGGGAGAATTATAATCAGACTCCCCTTCCTTAATTATATTTAATTCAAGCATGCACTTTATCTCTTTTTTCAGTATTTCATTCTGTCTAGGAGATACCCTATACGGCCTAATTCTCACCGGTTTTTCCTCAGTTAGCTCAATATCATGAATAGTCAGGTCCGTTAAGCCTGGGTCATTCGAAAAAACTTCCCTGTATTCGTCTAATACCTGTTTTAACATTTGAATTTCACCTGCTGTGCACCGCTCGTTTAATGCACTTTGTTTGATAACTTCGTCAAAGTTATAACTATTTGAATCTGCTAACGGGAAAGCTATCTCCAAATCCTGAGATTCATCTGTCTCATTAAATTCTTTTGTCAAAATATTTATTTTACCTACTCTTGTGATATAAGGTTTTAATAGATTTACATGATAGATTTGCGATTTCTCTCTTCTCCCTGGTATACTCACAATATAATTCGTCTCAGAAATTTTAGACTCTACTCTACCGGGGCCTATCCAACCTACAGACATTTTGTTTTTCTTGTTAGTTGCTAAAACTAACACTTCGTCTCCTGGTTGAAATTTTCGTTCTTTAGCATTTTTATCATACCACATTTTCCGTTTATCTCTAGTAATTGTCATGTTTTCGACCGCTAGCTCCTGACAGCGTTTCAGTCGGTTGATAAGTTTGAAGACGTACTCAGTAACTAATTCATGCTCATCATTTTCTCCCGTCCACTGTTCGAAAAGTAGGGTTTCCGGAGTACGGAGATTTCTCCCATGAACTAGCTCTGCTGGGCTAAAACCTGTAGAATCATGCGTTACCGTCCTAAGGGTTAAAAGCGCATGGGGCAAATTAGCTTCCCAGTCACTACCGTTTTCCACGCATAGCACTTTTAAAAGCCTTTTTACTGACCTGTGCCATCTCTCGATAACGTTTGAGGAGGGGTGACATACACTTGAATGGTTTAGTTTTACCCCAAACCTTTTTAGGAAGGCTGTCGTTAAATTCGAAGTAAAACTCCTCCCAAGGTCCGTTTGTATGCTAGACGGGTAACCAAGTCTACTAAAAATCATGATCATCGCTTCAATGATCGTTTCCGAGAGCATATCTGGTATCGGTATTGCTTCTGGATAACGTGAATAAACACAGATTGCTGTGAGTAAATATTTATTCCCTTTTTTTGACGTTGGCAAGGAACCTACTAGATCGCACGATAATTTTGAAAATACTTCCGAAATTATGGGAACTAATTTTAATGGGGCTTTCTTAGTTTCCCCCGCTTTTCCCACTACCTGGCAAGCATGGCATGACTTGACAAAATCCTCAATTTCCCTAATAATATTAGGCCAGAAAAAATATCTCAATATTTTATCTTTTGTTTTTGATTGGCCCATGTGAGCCGCTATACCTTCGTGACAGCACTAAGTATCGCTTCCCTGTACTTAGTTGGGACAACTAACTGTTTTCTTTCGAATCCGTGATGATCCGTTACTTTCCTCATTACTAAATTCTCTTTAATTTAGAAATTTGATTTTTTTTGTTTTGCTTTTTCGCGAATGTCTCGTAGTGAGGAATCCGTCTCTTGTTCGGTTATGAATTCTGCAATTTTAATTCTCGACAAGCCGGTCCCTGAGTCTTCCCCTGCTATCGGTAAAAACTCGTTATCTGGCCTTTCCGGATCTGCCTGTTCCGTGAAATCGTTTCCCCCTGCCCCTAAGTTAGTTTCGGTTTCTTGTTCGCCTCCGTCACTCCCGGAGCTAGTTTCGCTTTTTTTCGCCTGCGCGCGCGTCATTACTGCGTTCAATGTTTTGATTTCGCGTTTTTATCTCTCGTCGATGAGCTTCTGCGTATCATTTTCTAGTATATAATAGGACATATCTACGTCTCTATCAGTTACTATAGCCTTCGTCGAGATACTTCCTATTTCGTCAATTTCAAGCGTTATATTAGCGGTGGGCAAACAGCGAACATCATTTAAGAGTGGTTGTTTTATCCACATGAATTCCCCATCTAATTGACTGCGGTTTATAAATTTACTGGAAATGACATCGACACAAGTACCAGAATCTCGTAATACCGTAATTTCCTCCCCGTTAATACGAGCCTTACTTAAATACGGCGAAAAACCTTTTTCAAATTCTTGATTTTTATTTAAATGCCCTACTGACGTGGCGTTATTTTCCCTCTTGTGTTTTTCCGGGCACTGGACACGATAGTGCGAAAAACTTCCGCAAATAAAACATTTGTTTGCTCTCTTTTGCTCAAAAACACGGTTTCTTTCTTTATCGGGATCCTTGTCTCTCCAATTTGTTTTAGTTTCGGCCGATTTCTCAACACGCGGTTTATCTTCGAGTCTCGGTTTTTCTGATTTTATGGGAAAATTTCTCGGGTTCCAGATTTTTTTCGAGGGCCCTTTCACTGCCTCAAACTCGTCTAAACACTTAACTAGAACTAACGGGTCTTTGAAATTTGCCCAAGAGTCAATAAAATGCTCTTTATATTCTATCGGCGTACGACGCTTAATTTGGTCTGTTACCAATAATTTCTTTAAGTCTTCGAAATTTGAAATTTCTAGTCCGATTAACCACCCTTCTAGATAAATATTTAACTCGAAAATAATATCCTTCCAAGGAGTGCCTGGTATCCGAGAATGCCTTGTAAATTTCTGGCGATACGCTTCAGGACTTAGCCGAAAGCGTGCTAACAAAATTGATTTCACGTGCGTGAAATCGTCGATTTTTTCTGCTGGCTCGCGCAAAATTAATTCTGCAATATCTGCCGGGAGCAGCGATAAAAGATGAGTCACAAGCTCTTCTGTTTCTATGCCTGCTCGAGAGGATTGCCGTTCGAAAAGGTTTAAAAAAAGAGTAATATCTGACCTTTCTGGATCGAATTTATGCATTAATGCTTTTAAAGGGGGTTTCTGACTCCTCTCAGATCCGCTACTTGACGTAGATTCACGTCTATTCGCATTTTGAGTTAATCTCAATTGCTCTAATTGAAATTCCCTTTCTCTCTGTTTTTCTTCGCTGTCCCGAGCCGCCCTTTCTCTTTCTGCCTCTAATTTTTCCTGTTCCTTTTGTGCGGCTGTGTTAGCCTCCCTATCTTGTACAATATAATTAGCCTGCGATAAAGTAAGATCTTTATCATAATCTGCAGCTGATTCAATTTTCTGTATAATTACAGCTATTTTGTCACTCTTATCAATATCAATTCCCAACTCATCTGCTAACATTTGCAGATCGATTTTTCTACATTGCTTTAAATCAGTAATGACTGTCATTTTTAGACTGAGTTGCACTAACCGAAATTTCTATTTATTTCCTAACAATCTATAAAATTACCCTAGCATATATGCAATGTTAATTTTATACATACACTTTACTACACAATTTAAACACAGTAAATGAGAATGAAATGAAAAATATATATATGAAAAGTACACAATTTACCGATTCAACACTTTTTTTTTCAACCGACCACAATACAAGTACCTGTACTTATTTCTAATTCTAGAAAAATATTGCCAGTTTTAGCATTCAGATTTTTCGAAAACTACACTTCAAAAATGTAAACATAAATAATTTTAGATCAACAGGTAACAATATCCCTCTCTGTTTAGAAGCCTTTAAAGAAAACTTAAATTTATGACTAACCTCATAACATTTATGCTGCTAAAAAAAAGTTTTACAATTTTACAAGAGTTTACAATTTTACAAGAGTTGTACACTCTTTTTTTTTTTCTTTCAAAACTTCTAATTTGTTCCGTTTTGTCCGGAAAGAAATGCATTTAACATTTAATGTTTTTATCATTAAAAAAAGAAGGAATTTTTTTTTGCAATACTGTTTACTAATTTCTTAATTTTAGATTAAAATAATAAAAGTATAGAAACATAGTACATAAATTTCCTCACTGAATTAATTTTGTGCAAGAATTATGAAACATAGCCACTCAAAATTTAGAATGAGCTTACCTATTTCCGTCGTCTGCATCTCTCTTGGGGCATCTTTCCGTCGGAGGGTGTTGGGTGCTACGGGCAGGTTGCGGCTGGGTGGCCTTTCGTCGGTTAGGCGTTGTATCTCCGGTTATGGCTGGGTGCCTTCGTCAGCTAGGCGCTGGGTTTCTCTTAGCGGCTGGGTGCCTTCGTCAGCTAGGCGCTGGGTTTCTCTTAGCGGCTGGGTGCCTTCGTCAGCTAGGCGCTGGATTCTATCGATGATTAACTCTGGAACTGCACGGCGAACTATAGTCCTGGGCTAGTGGCTCCCGCTGCCACCAGCTGTAATAACTTGCCTCATATAGATTAAAGCTAAGTGATTGGTAGCGTAAGTGCCGCTCGGCAAATAATCCAGGCAAATAATCCAGGCAATTTAATGGAGAATCAATTATTTATTTGTAACAATAAAAAATTCTCTGGATTAGATTTTTATACAGCATAAATCATTTTAGAACTCGTAGGATCTTAATCCACCAGCTCCAAGTCCAAAGTTCCGTTTTAGCTCATAGAATGTTCAGTTTATATTCGACGTAAAATTTCTCCGAATCAATAACACGGCGTTAACTAAACACCGAAGACGAGACTAATCACCGGCACTCTCCTAGCGAGAGTCCTCTTCTTCCGGCTCACTTGGGTGACGTCACCCTCTACAGCTCCCGATCCGAGCTGATCCACTTTTCTCAGAGAACAAATCCGAGCTCCTGGCTCTGTTCTCTCCTCTTCTCACTCCGAGACCAAAAAATCCTCCTCTGCAAAGCCTTGGCTTCCTCTTTTTCTTCTCAGCCAAGACCTCTTCTAAAGGTCACGAACCAATCATCAACCTTAATGATCTTTTCTCATTAAGAGATTCGTAACATCGTCTTATCATTCGTACCTGAAAATACACGCCTATGACGCCAATGTGTCTAGTCTCTGATCATCTCCGTGCTTTCATTTTTGCGTCGGCGTGCTAAGAAAGGTGCGACCAGTGTGGTCTCCTATTCATGTTAGTGTCGCCCGCCTGTCTTTCTCGCTGATCGATGATGATTTAGTGATCCTTTATATCGCCGATCTTTTCATCTTGAGAATGAAAACCATTTTGTGTTTTCAGTTCCATAGTGAAATCTCTTTTCAGAAAAAATGTCTTTAAAAGCCTGTGATAAATCTAAATTATCACACTATCTATCGATCTATCTATATATCTCACTTTTTTATGGACACGATAACTTCTATAATTCTTCACCAATCTCCACCAAACTTGTACATAAAATCAAAGGGGTTAAAATCTTGGCTAAGTTCGTTAATGGGCAAAATCGGACCACGGGGGTCGGAATAAGGGGCGTTTTTGTGAAAACCGAAAAAACGCTATAACTTCTTAATTAAAGTAGATATCGAATCGGTTTAAAGTTTATATTACTTCTTAAAAATGGGTCAAAAGTATATGCATGACAGATTTTTGATAAATTTAGAAGTGGGCTCAAGGGGCGAAAAAAACAGGGATTTTGAGAGAAAAAAATTCATAACTTCGTCAATTTTCAAGATATCAAGTTCAACTAAATTTTTTCTAAATGTTCTTAAAATTATCTAAAACTTTTGTATTTACAAGTTTTTGATAGGACCAACTTTTACTGATGAAAAAAATTAAAAACGAAAAGGAAAAGGGCGCTGAAAAAAGAGAAAAATCCATAACTCCGTCAATTTTTAAGATATCAAATCTGATTAAATTTATTTTACATCTTCTCAAAAATATCTACAACTTTTATAGTGACAACTTTTTCATAGGACCAATTCGTATAGCAAAAAGAAATTAAACAAAAATAGGAGTTGGAGAAAAAAACCTCAAATCCAAACTGCTAATATTCTGACTCATTTTTAAATTCATTTTTGATTTTAAACGCATCCAAATGGTAGATCCTCTTATTTAGAAACTGTATAAAGTGACGCATTGGTCAATTTTCTGATAAAGACAGAATATATTTTTAAAAAGGCTACCAAAAAGGGTACTTTGAACAGAATTTCCGAAAGTCATCGGGACTGAAAATTGAAGGGAGTATTCAAATAAGAAATTGCGTTTTTTTCTGACTCGTTTTTAAATCAATTTTTGTTTTCAAACGCATCCAATTTACAGATCCTTTTATTTAGGAGCTATATAATGTGATGCATTGGTCAGTTTTTTGATAAAGACGGAACATATTTCAAAAAAGTCTACCAAAAAGGGTATTTTGAACAGAATTTTCCAAAATCATCGTGACTGAAAGTTTAAGGAAGTGTTCAAATAAGAAATTGCGTTTTTTTCTGACTCGTTTTTAAATCCATTTTTACTCTCAAATGCATCCAATTTACAGATCCTCTTATTTAGGAACTACATAATGTGATGCAGTGATCGGTTTTTTTGATAAAGACAGAATATATTTTGAAAAAGGCTACCAAAAATGGTATTTTGAACAGAATTTCCTGAAGTCTTCGTGATTTGAAAATTTAAGGAAGTTCTCACATAGCAAATTGCGTTTTGTATGACTCGTTTTAAAATCCATTTTCGCTCTCAAACGCATCCAATTTACAGATCCTCTTATTTAGGGACTCTATACTGTGATGCATTATCCAGTTTTTTGATAAAGATAGAATATATTTTTAAAAATGCTGTCAAAGTCAGTATTTCGCACAAAATTTTACTAATCAATCATGATTAAAGAATTAAGGATGTATTCAAACAACAAATCGGTTATTTTATGACTCATTTTTAAATTCAATTTTTTTTCTCAAATGCATTCAACTGACAGTTTTTTTGTTATTTAGGAGCTGTATAATGTACTGTTTTGGTCGATTTTTTAAAATAAATTCAGAATCTATTTCAAAATATGTTGTCAAAACGGGCATTTGAGCTGAATTTTTCTTAAGATGATTCTGATAAAACCAGTTTTTGCAGAAAAATGAAATTAAAAATTTTTCATAAACGGCCAAATGAAGTTATTAAACTGGGTTTATCTCTAATCATATATATATATATATATATATATATATATATTGTTGAAATGAGCACTCTTCGAAATCTACCTCCGCCTATAGGCCCAGCCGACAGGGATTTTTTCACATTGATATTTCCATTTGCCAAATCCTTTGTCAATATTTCTCCAAACACCATTTTTTTTTTTTTTTTTTTTTTATTCAGGCGCTGCATTAATCTTTTTTGAGATATTTCTAATATATTTTCCAATTGATTCTTGATTGGAATATTTGTCCCTAAATCTATAAAACTTCTTCTCGTACTTTTCAGGAGTTTGACGAGTCTTTAATAGTTTATTTCTCAACTTTTCCAATTTGTTTGGCTAATTTTGCCCGATCCCTTCTTACTCGCCAACTATGACCAACTTTTTTTTCTTCCATCTGACTATGTTTTAGAATTTTTTTTTTCTGTCTCTTGGAATAATTTAGATTCAACTAAAGTAGTTTTAATACCTTATTACCTTTTCCCGAGTTTTGCCTGGTAATAAAATTGTTCTTTTGGCTTATTTGGCTAGAGCAGTCTTTGCTTTTTGATGGCTATAACCACTGGATTTCATCATGTTCAACTTAGGCAATATCTTCAGGAAAGTAGAAATCTTAGTGTTCAGCAATATTTTTTCTTTTTTGCGCGACTATTTCTTTGATATATCTTCCATCGTTTCCTTTGAATTCTCTGACCTCTAGATAATAATTTGGATACTGGTTTAATGTTTCCAGCTGCTTTCTCATGCAATATTTTCTGGTCATTTGTTCCTTTTTTAGAGGCTATTATATATCTAACAGGTATTTTTATTAAAAACACGCATAAAAATTATAAAAATTTTATATTTTAATGAGCTAACAATGTTTTTAACTAAGCCGGCGAATACCTTTTTAAAACTGATAAATCATAATAATCACGAACCACCTTATTGAATGCTTGACAACCATGTAATCAGCCTGCCTTGTCCGATTCATTTGCTTTTTTAGAGCAGCGAGTGTTTATTTTTACTCAAATTATGTACTCATTAAAAAAAAAAAAAAAAAAAAAAAAAAAGAAAGAAAGAAAGAAAGAAAAAGAAAATCCAATTTTTTAAATAGCAATTTTTTATTTTTTGATGAATAGTCAAAAGTGATGTCAATAATAGTGATGTCAATAAAAATACTTACCAATATATAACTGGAAATCACCAAATTTTACTTGTAAAAATTAATGCTGCAAAAAAGAACAATTTAAGATATCTTCTCTGATGATGTCATTGTTCACAAATGAAATTCTGGAGTAATATAAGTGTTGCCACAGCTGAGAGTCATTACTTTCATTTTATGACAGAGAAATGACAACAAAACCAAGGGAGATTTTTTATTTTTTTTTTTAAATACAAAAAATGAAAACGTTTTATTTTTCAAATTTTAGTATTGTATTATATTGTTTAATAATTTAACCAACAAAAGAATTACAAATATATTCGGATGGTCAGTTTTGGGTACTACTTTTGAGTTAAGGCGGTGACAGGGACACACAAGGTAATGACATTTTTACAACATATAAAATTATTTATCTGGCTTTTATTTATTAATAGTATGTTTTATCCTGTTAGACATACATAAAAACATGTAATTAAAGTATTCTAGTATTTATTCAATTTTCATACAAGTTTATTCATTATTTTTGAAGCAGGGACAAAAATATAGCTGTTTAGAGAAAATGACCCATATGTGCTAATGGTATACATGATGTTTTTACTTGTGTCTCTCTTTATTGATGATTGAAATTATGCTCCAGGAAGTAATTTTGTTCAAAATATTAAGATCCTGCTTATAAGATAACGATTTTAAATGTATACATATACTGCATATTGGTTGTGTTTATTCATATAGTTTCGCTTCTCAGTGTTTTTTATTTCTTTTTGTTGAGTGTTTTGGTAAATTCGAATTATGCGAAAATTTTTGCGTCTCGTAGAAGTTCGAGTTAAATAGAGCTTATTATATTTCAAATCTCTTTATTTGTAATTTAATTCAATTTTTTTTTTCTTTTAACTCAGCAACCAAATTACATATCTTCTTCCTAATACATGAAAAACGAAATTATTGAATAGAATAAATTTAATGTACTTTGTTAATGGCTATTAGACGGCATTCACAAAGATCTTATAATTGCTTAAAGCAAATTTCGAAGAAGTTATGATAATATGGTGGTAATAATACAGTAATATGACATACCATATTTTTTGCAGTATGAGCGATTGTTCATATTAATCACTTATTCATTCGATGGGTTCCTGACCTGCGCATTGGCGGAAGTAAGCAAGTTCCTGTTAAAATGCAACTAGTATTTACTTGCTGCTCATCACTCGTTACCTGCAGATATGGGTTGAGAGAAGCAATGAGGAAGTCAATCATGTCGTTTTCGAAATAATCAAAGAACAGCAGTCAATTCACGTACAAAAGAAAGTAAGAATTTGAAAGTTTTCAGTAGGGCTTGTCATTAAAAAAGGGATTCCTTTAGACTCTGTTGCAATGGGAGCAATGCCTTCAAGAAATAGAAAGTGTTTGTAAAATGATTTATTGCAACTCGAACACCATGCCAAACAAGTAGTCCACAAGTAGAGAAAAAAATATAAGAAAGAAAAAAGTAAAAGGGAGTTTTATTTTTCCGGTAATGAATGGTTAATGCGGAAGTTTCCAACCGTTGATTCTGTTCCAGTTTCGTTTTCAGCAAGTATCGATCCATAATCTGAATTTCAGCGAAGATTCAGTCTCAGCCAAAAAACATCCAAACTTTCGATACATACCGAAACTGTAGTCAAGACTTATAAGAACATACTTACAGAAGAACCATACACTGCCCTTAGTACCTTCTGCTGATTATTATCCCTGTTACCTTAATTTGACGATCTGAGAAGCATTACTGGCAATAAAGAGCTTAGTAATATAAACAATAACTGTTCATTCTTTAAAATGATAAATGTTATAAAAATATACATAAAACAGAATTGCTAATATTCTGTATTTCTGAATATCACTATTTTTGAATAGAAATCTTTGTCTTATCATAGGTTTTTCACATTTAATAAAACGAAAATCCTATTGTATTGGTATTATATCTGGTATTCAAAAATTCAGAGGACTAGCAATTCTGAGTAGTTAAATTATATTAATAAAATAAGTACTGACTAAGAATGCCAAAAAATCTGTAAAAACTTACTATACTATTAATTTATCCTCTTGATATTCCCATTTATTTTTGCAAGAAGAAATAGCTTTTTTTTTCTTCTTTTGCACAGCCTGTAAAAAATCTCAGCAAATTTTGTACCGTGATCAAAAATAAATAAATAAATAAATAAATATTTATAAATTGCTTTCTCAAAGCAACAAAGACCTTTTTTTCCTTTTTAGTAGTTTATTGCAATGTATTCAGTATCCTCCGTAACAATATTTAATTTTTTTTTTTAACCCTTCATCTTTATAGAATAAACCAATCACCAAATAATGAAAAGATTATACATATACAACCACCAATATAAATCTGAAACGGGTTGAAACATGAACTGTGGATATTTATATAAATTTTTTGTTTAAAAATTTTGATTAAACATTTTACTATCTAAAAGTAACATTAGTATGTAGAATGTTACTATTATATTTAGAATATGTAGAATATGTATATATTTAGAATATATATAGAATAATATATGTAGAATATTACTATTATATTTTTCAACACCTGAGATTTATTATGCATGGTGTTATGATCTAAAAATGTCTGTTTCCTTTTATATAAGGGTGATTCTACGATAAGAGGTTTCAAGTACATAGAAGATACAACCAAAAAGAAAAGTTTGAGTTTTATCAAAAACCTTTAAATTATGATTTTTGTCCCGTTTATTTACCTTTTCATATAAAGGCAAGCCACTTTATACAAATTTTATAACTTTTTCTGGTCAGTGACTCTTTCCCCTGGCAGTTATCCAGACAGGGGAAATACGGCAAGGGAGAGACATTTTCATGATAAATTCAATTTTTTTAACTTACTGAATTAGTTTTTGGGTTAATTGTATACATCGCTTTAATTATTACTGTATTGTTTAATTAGGACAGTAAATGCAAATGAATTCATTGAATATTATAAGTTTTATGACTTATCAGGGAAGATACAATATCACCTGGCGAAACCACTACACCGCACGGTCGCGTCGCAACAACTAAAAATGGCGACGCTTAAATGGCTTGCGCGTTTAGTATTGCTAACTTCAAGCCGATAGATGTCCTTAAGCGCTACTTCCAATATAGCCATTCTTGAATTTATAATTGTTTCAGCGGAACGAAATTTGACAGGGTAGATACACAAAAAAGCGGGACAAAAGTTAATTTTAAAAATTATTTGAAATTAACAAAATAATTTTATTTTTTATTTTATAATACGTAAGTATAATTACTTAAATTCCAATTAAACATACTTTAGCTAAGCATCTGATGGAAAAAGTATATGTATTGTTTGAAAGTTAAATTGAAACCAGCAAGGGGACATGCCAGGGTAGAGACTTTTTTAGACTTTGTAAGAAATTTCAGAAAAATGTGTTTTAATAGGCATTCAATCGTGACGTTATTTAATAAAGTATATTAAGATGATGCGATTCATTGCAAAAATAGCAACACATAGAATAAAAAATCTGTTTTAAATGGATTGCCATACAAATTACCTCTTATCGTAAGAATCACCCATAATGTATGTATGTTTATTGAATTACCATCCAAGAGACTTTCTCTTATGCGTACTGTCTTAGTTATGCCCTGTTTAAAATAGGTCCTTTAATCATCCATAAGTGGAAAAACACTGCATTAAAGTTAGTATAAACACCAATAAAACACAAAATATCTCCATTATTAGGTGCGTTCGTAATTATGTAATTACAGAGCACCTATAGTCGTCGTTCAATCCCTCCGTCTGTCCGCATATAACAATGAAAAAACTATTCAACCTAACCATTTGAAATTTAAAATATATACTTATTACTTAATTTTGTCGAGTCATTTCAAATTTTATGAAACACGGATATAGAGTTCAATTTAAGGGACAATCAAAAGTATTCCGTTACATTACGGACAATGGGAAAAAATAGTTTCAAGTGTATTTTAATGCTGTTGCACACTTTCGAAATAATACAATTCATATGTATCCATTAAATATGTACTAAAATATATATTATGTACAATCTGGGTGGAAAGATTATTTTCTAGAAATATACAGGGCCCCATACAAGTATTATATTGCATAATGGTTTAGGGGAAAACATTGCTTGGGATGCGTTTTATTTATATTAAGATATTACACATTTTATGAAATTGATATACGTTGTCATAGCTCCACATTTCCTGCTGCAAGTGTACCCTTTGTCCCCACGGCTCGGAATGTGGTCGAAATTATTGAACTTTTATGTGGGCAGTGAGAAAATAAGCAAGTTGTCTCCAGCTGAGTAATGTACGAGGATTTAGTGTCATGCCTGAACAATACTGCCTCCCGCGCTTTATGTGGAGGTCACCTTACAGTCCAGGTGTTTTTTGCTTGCATTTCTCTTGCTAAGAACAGATTTCCTTTGGCTGTGAAATCAGTCAAGGAGAGGCACTACTTTATACCGAATGGGAGAAGGACGCCTTGACCCCTGGATCGAGATTGGGAGAAGTCTGAGGAAAGTGTCTCTCCTCCCCCCCCCCTTGAGAATGTTGACCAGGGAAGGACTGCTTTTTCGCTGCTGGTCGGACAGATGAGATAGAGATCTCTCAGGATTACATTGGGTAGAGCTCTGCTTTCCCAGACCACTGCTATACCCGATATCGGGGTTTGAAGTCCGGGTGTCCGGCAAACCAACCGCTCTGCAAAGTCAGAGCACTTGTAACCTTCATTTCTTATTAAATTTTTACAATTGTTGAGTTTATAAAATTTAGTCTTGAATATTTAATTCAACTTCTCCAATTTATTGCTAGCCCATCTGCCACTACGCCACAACGTTGTTGAGGTTTACTACAAGTTAATTCCTGTATAATAAAAAACATTTAGTATTTACAGAGACACACAAAAGATTTCGAATACTGTATTGTATCTGAAATACTGTATGTTTTAAAAACTTCGTTATAGTACGAACGCACCTCATTTTCTACGTCTGACATGCAAATTTCAATTTGTTTATAATGTAATGGTGCTTAAACGTATAAGATAACTGGAGGCCAGCACTGTTAATATGTCAGCTTGGCGATTTCAGAGTTACTGTCAATGTTTACCAACAAAGGGTCCACTATATTGAAAAGAAAACAACGGCCACATGCCAAGCAGTATTTATTGATTTTTTTTTCCTTGTGGAATACAGCATGTGTATTTACTTGGGTTTTAATGTGGTCGTTTTTAGCACTTTCCAACAAAGTTGAAAAGTGCTTATGCATTCGGTTTGTCTGTCCGTCTGTCCGTCTGGCCGGATGGCCGTCTGTCCGTCTGTCCGCGCTCTAACTCCCGTAAATATACTCGGATTGCTATGAAATTTTTATACGTTATTGAGGTTTACCCTAGCACGAACCCTATTGAAAATGAAGTATCTACCATGATTAGTTTATCTACAGAGAGAATCAAAAGTTTCCCATTACATTACGGCCTATGGGGAAAAATCGTTAATATACTTGGATCGCCATGAAATTTTAGGACGTTATTGAGGTTTACCCTAGCACGAACCCTACTGAAAATGAAGTATCTACTATGATTAGTTTATCTACAGAGAGAATCAAAAGTTTCCCATTACATTATGGCCTATGGGGAAAAACCGTTAATATACTCGGATTGCCATGAAATTTTAGGACGTTATTGACGTTTAACCTAGCACAAGTCCTATCGAAAATGAAGTTTCCACCATGATTAGTTTATTTACAGGGCGAATCAAAAGTTTACTATTACATTACGGCCTATGGGGAAAAATCGCTTCAAAGGAATTTTAAAAATGTTATACCCTGTCAAACATATTAAAATATGCATTCTATAAAATATAAGGTGAAAATATAGCTATTATTCATTTACAGGGCCACACAAAAGAATTCCATTAGATAATAGTAAAAGGGGGAATTGTGTGTGGCATATTTTAAATATATTAAGCTGTTTCATGTATAATAAAATTGATATATGTCACTGAAGCTTAATATAAATTATACGCTACTGTCTTGCATAATATGAAGTACATAGCATTTACAGGGCCATACAAAAGATTTCAAATAGTATATTCTTTCCGAAGTACCGTATATGTGTCCGATGATGGCTGATGGAGGATGGAGGGATGAAATGCATTTTAATTATGATATTCGCGTTTATATTTCGCTAAATATATGCACATTATATGGTGTGTATAAATGTTATAGTTCATATACAGGGCTACCCAAAAGAGCTCACCAACGTTACTGAATATGAGCGTAAATTATTTAAACGTGGTTCTTAAATAAGCTATGCATTTTTACGCTGAGCTGCATTCAATTTACTGAGAAATGTTTGCAGAATATAGATAAAAGGATATACAGGTCCACGCAAAGAATTCGGTACATGGACGCCTATGAATGATGATTTATGAGAATGTGATTTCAGTTGTTTTAAAAGTGTTTTAGTTTACAATAACTTTTAGCCTAATGCTGACGTGTAATAAAGGTATAATGTAAACTACAGGGCTGAACAAAAGTATTCAAGTATGTTTCCATCTAATAGTATGAATTGCTGAAAAAGAAATTTCAAGCTACTGGGTATTTTCTTGCTAAGCTAAATTTTCCCATTATATGAACTGACATATGAAATACAGGGCTGTTCTAATGTACTGGAATACATATTTGGGTATATTTGGCTATACACTATTATTTCCCTAAATAACAAAGTTTTGTTAAAGATTTCATTAGGTGTTGGAAAGTGCTTCATAATCTATGCTTAACGCATGATTTTTCTTACTTGTTATTTTGATATAATGACTTTACTTACTTTTCGTATGTATACAGAATTGATAACAATTTCTCAAAATTTATGCAGGCCCTACTGAGTCTATTGCCTTTTAACTGTATACCATGACTGTAAATTATTTATGATTCCGGAAGAATCACAATTTTCAGAAACCTGATTGCAGAGGAAAATGGCCTGTACGAACGAAATGAGACAATACCATTCTTAAAAGTTCAGATTGCTAATATTGATCAACCATGTGCAACGAGGCGGTGTTTTTAACTTAGTTGGCCTATTTGATTTTTTTTTTTTTTTTTTTTTTTTTTTTTTAACATTGCTGAATTGATATTTTATTTAAATTCTTGTTTTATATTTGATTTATTTCAATTAGAAATGATATTCTATTCATAAAAGAGTTGAATTAAAACATTTTGTCCAGTAAAAATTGCACTTTTTGATCATTGAAAACATAAAATCTCAAATCTTCCGGGGCAGAGAAATTTCATTGCTCCGGGGGGAGGGGGCAGGAGAATGTCTCAGACGACTCGCCTCCCTGAATTCAACAGAGGTTGATAAAAATAGCAAAGTAGTGTCTTTCTTCTAATGCCCCGTTTGCTTAAATGCAATAACGTTTAACAGAAATTAATTTTCTGAAAAATTTGGGAAAATAGCCAAATTACCTGTACTGGATTTAGTACCTTAAAAAATGCCGTTTTGAAATTTTTTTATTTTAGACGGAAATCAAAGTGAAAGGAGAGATGAGCAGATAGATAGAAAAAAAAGATTATTATTTCGATTAGTAAATAAAAATAACTGTTTAAGTGTGTTGCAGATAATAGAAATACTTATTGGGAGATCAAACAAACTGAAGTAAACTTCGATTCGAATTAATCGTACATAAAATTTATCAGACACAGTTGAATGTTTAACCCTGAGTTTCAGAAAAAATATCTGTAATCACAATTTCTTTTGCGAAATTAAAATAAACTCATGTGAACAACAAAGGATGTTTATCTTTCCCAGGAAGTTGCATAACATTACATTTAAGATTCGCATCACGTAGAAATTAAGTTACCTTTCAAGTTTTCCTGATCTTGACATAGCTACAGTTTTGTTGTCATTTCGATTCTTTACTTTGACGTCATCTTTTTTTCTCTTTTTGTCTATTTATAATAACCGATACAGTAATTTGATACGATTGAGTGCGTTTGATCATTTGGACTTCAGGAAATATTTAAATCCCTTTATGCTGTCTTGGACAGAACTCGCATTTGACTGTTTATTTTATTACTAAGTACTTACTAGATTATATGGAGTAAATATCAAGGTCAAATAAAGAAACGAAGAAAAACGAAAAAATGGTTTAAGAAAATATATGAACGTTTCATAGTTTTAAGTGTTCAATTCTAGCAGCATATGAACAAACGGATTTTTTGTCCCTTACTTAAGTTTCCTTGATAAGAATGATTTCCTTGATTACTTATGTTTCCTTCCAGACTTGTGTCTAGTATCCCAAAAATAGTACTCAAGGGAGCACACAAGGCGACAGAAGAATACACATAATAGTCAACCTCCCGATTCTTTTTATGCAAAAATACTTTTTTATACAATCACGCAATTTCTAAAATTAAAAAAAGCTAATATTTTGGTAAGAATTTAATAGTATTAAAAAAAATCGGGAATTTTGCAGCTACTAGTACAGCTGTACCGGTGCAAAGCTGAAAAAGATGCGCGAGAAGTCACCTTCGTATTAAGTAGTATACGAATATATAAGCTAAGAGAGGATCTGTAAGTGCCAAATGTAACAGGCGGCATATCTTTAGTGCACGCCCAAGCAGTATAATTCTTTAAACTTACTATTATTTTCTCTTTACAATTAAATTTGTTATTATCTGCAAGTAATAATGATAATATGTATCTTTAAATTTACTATTATCCATTTATTTATTTTCAGTACTTAGTAATAAAATATACAGTCAAGTGCGAGTAAAACCAGGCCTGTGGAGTCGAAGTCGGAGTCGGACCTATTTTTGATCAAAAGAGTCGGAGTCGGAGTCGCTAAAAAACATCCCGACTCTGACTCCAGCTTTTTTTATTATTATTATTCAGTTTGAAGAAAAATTGAATCAAATTTATGTAATTTTAAATATATAAAATTAATTAGTGTTGTTATTTTTGGACAATACCTGGTTACCTAAGTTAAAGATGCCCAATATGCTGCTTGTTGAACATAATAAATTTAAATTGTTTTTAATTAAAAATTCAAATAGATAGTTTAATACATAATACTTTATACATTTAATACATAAAGTACATTCCCTCAGATTTTTCGGGTTTTTCGGAACCAGCTGGACTAGTTTGGAACAACAATATAGAAACATAATTTGTCCATTTGGCACCGGATACTTGAATTGTGTCTCAGACAGAGTTGATTTCTGCAGCAGACTCAAGTAGTACCAATGTCAAACTTACATTTTCTCTATGTATTCAGGTCGAGACGAACCATAATTGAAATTATTAAAAAGCCATATCGAACGCAATTTATCATGTAAATCAAGAATTTCAGTTAACGGAATCATTAAAAATTTACCATAATAAATTACAGTGAAATATTTTTAAAAATCTTCTTTTTAGGTGTGTTCGTTTGATTTGATTTGACATTGCTTTGAGGCCTATAGCTGCTATGGATGTCGCCTCGATTGATCCATTATGCGCAGAAACAGAGACAATACAGAACAATTTTTACTACACATTTCCATTACATTTTTATTTTACTACTACACAGGGACAACACACCATACATATCCATACCCGGATTCGAACCAAGACCTCTCGGTGTGGCAGCAGCTGCCGATACTGACCACGCCACTGGGGCGACAGGTGCGTTCGTAACTATGTAAATACTTAGTTACGAATTACAGTCGTCGTTCAGTCCCTCCGTCTATCCGCATATAACACCTCAAAAATTACTCAACCGAATGTTTTGAAATTTAAAATATGTAATTATTACATAATTTTGGTCACGTCATTTCAAATTTTATGAAAATCGGATGTATAATTAATTTACAGGGACAATCAAAAGTCTTCCATTACTTGAAGGTCAATGTGAAAAAAATTCAAGTGCTTTATCTTAATGATGTTACACTCTTTAGAACATAATAAAAATCACATGCATCGTTGAAATATGTTTTAAAATATAGATTCTGTAGAATCTGTAGCGCAAGGAATATTTTTTATTAATCACAGGGCCACACAAAAGTATTCCACTACATACTGGTATAGGGGAAACATCGTTTGGGCGCGTTTCAATTACATTAAACTATTTTACATTTAATGAAACTGATATACGTTGCTTAGATTTTCAACAAGTTAATTCTTGTATAGTAATCGAAAGAATTTAGTATGTAGAGGGACACACAAAAGATTTCGGATACTGTATTGAATTCGAAGCTTGTATATTTTAAAAACTTCGTTATAGTACGAACGCACCTCATTTGCTAAGTCTGACGTACAATTTTCGACTTGTTTTCAAATGCCTTCAAAATTTATGATATTTTAACCAATTTTTTTTCTTTAATTCTAAACAATATTAATTTTTTCAAAGTCTAAAAATCAAAGTTATAATTGGCATTCTTTATGACTTCCGAACTTTTCTCATGAAACATTTCTTACAATTTTCTAATAAATATACAGTGAAACCTCCAAATAAGGGACACTCCGAATAAGGGACACCTCTATTTAAGGGACAAAAGTTGCGGTCATATAGATGTCCCTTATTTGGAGGTTTCACTATGTAAGAAACTCCGAATCAGTGTCGGGCACGCTCACAAAATAAACGAACTAATTCAAACTCACGTTCAATTGCTAAAAAGTGAGTCACGTTCAAGTTCAAATTCAATTTTTAGGTAGATTTCGTAAGAAATACTACCTATTGCAATCGCACCAGTTTATATATCTATCTATAGATATATATATATATATATATATCTCACTTTTTTATGGACACGGTAACTTCTATAATTCTTCACCAATCTCCACCAAACTTGTACATAAAATCAAAGGGGTTAAAATCTTGGCTAAGTTCGTTAATGGGCAAAATCGGACCAAGGGGGTCGGAATAAGGGGCGTTTTTGTGAAAACCGAAAAAAACGCTATAACTTCTTAATTAAAGTAGATATCGAATCGGTTTAAAGTTTATATTACTTCTTTAAAATTGGGTCAAAAGTATATGTATGGCAGATTTTTGATAAATTTAGAAGTGGGCTCAAGGGGCGAAAAAAACAGGGATTTTGAGAGAAAAAAATTCATAACTTCGTCAATTTTCAAGATATCAAGTTCAACTAAATTTTTTCTAAATGTTCTTAAAATTATCTAAAACTTTTGTATTTACATGTTTTTGATAGGACCAACTTTTACCGATGAAAAAATTAAAAACGAAAAGGAAAAGGGCGCTGAAAAAAGAGAAAAATCCATAACTCCGTCAATTTTTAAGATATCAAATCTGATTAAATTTATTTTACATCTTCTCAAAAATATCTACAACTTTTATAGTGACAACTTTTTCATAGGACCAATTCGTATAGCAAAAAGAAATTAAACAAAAATAGGAGTTGGAGAAAAAAACCTCAAATCCAAACTGCGTATATTCTGACTCATTTTTAAATTTATTTTTGATTTTAAACGCATCCAAATGGTAGATCCTCTTATTTAGAAACTGTATAAAGTGACGCATTGGTCAATTTTCTGATAAAGACGGAATATATTTAAAAAAAGGCTACCAAAAAGGGTATTTTGAACAGAATTTCCGAAAGTCATCGGGACTGAAAATTGAAGGGAGTATTCAAATAAGAAATTGCGTTTTTTTCTGACTCGTTTTTAAATCAATTTTTGTTCTCAAACGCATCCAATTTGCAGATCCTTTTATTTAGGAGCTATATAATGTGATGCATTGGTCAGTTTTTTGATAAAGACGGAATATATTTCAAAAAAGGCTACCAAAAAGGGTATTTTGAACAGAATTTTCCAAAATCATCGTGACTGAAAGTTTAAGGAAGTGTTCAAATAACAAATTGCGTTTTTTTCTGACTCGTTTTTAAATCCATTTTTGCTCTCAAATGCATCCAATTTACAGATCCTCTTATTTAGGAACTACATAATGTGATGCATTGATCGGTTTTTTTTGATAAAGACAGAATATATTTTGAAAAAGGCTACCAAAAAGGGTATTTTGAACAGAATTTCCCGAAGTCTTCGTGATTTGAAAATTTAAGGAAGTTTTCACATAGCAAATTGCGTTTTGTATGACTCGTTTTAAAATCCATTTTCGCTCTCAAACGCATCCAATTTACAGATCCTCATATTTTAGATCATCATATTTTAGATCATCATTAGATAGAATATATTTTTAAAAATGCTGTCAAAGTCAGTATTTCGCACAAAATTTTCCTAAGCAATCATGATTAAAGAATTAAGGATGTATTCAAACAACAAATCGGTTATTTTATGACTCATTTTTAAATTCAATTTTTTTTTTCAAATGCATTCAACTGACAGTTTTTTTGTTATTTAGGAGCTGTATAATGTACTGTTTTGGTCGATTTTTTTAATAAATTCAGAATCTATTTCAAAATATCTTGTTAAAACGAGCATTTGAGCTGAATTTTTCTTAAGATGATTCTGATAAAACCAGTTTTTGCAGAAAAATAAAATTAAAAATTTTTCATAAACGGCCAAATGAAGTTATTAAACTGGGTTTATCTCTAATCATATATATATATATATATATATATATATATATATATATTGTTGAAATGAGCACTCTTCGAAATCTACCTCCGCCTATAGGCTCAGCCGACAGGGATTTTTTTCAAACGAACTCGTTCAAATCAAACTCATTTATAAAAGTGAACGAAGTTCACTAAAAAGTTCACTTTTTTTTTTTTTTTTTTTTTTTTTTTTTTTTTGTCAATTTTTATTGTCCAAATTTTCAAAATTTTGTGAACTAATCTTTTGCTTATTCGCTGTAAGAATCTTCATGGTCCCGACCCAATTTTTCTTCCCGACGCTCGGTCCGAACTTAGTTTAGGTATATTACTTTTTTCTAGAGGTGCGGACTACGGATCCAGATGGGCCGGGGCTGAATTTTTCTTGAGGTCTGAACAAGCAGAAATTTCTAGTGTGAGCTCATATGAAAATCATTGGACCATTGGCACCATTTTGAGTAAAAATATCAATAAAATTTGGCCTGACCCATTTTTTTTAATGCACGTATTTTTAAATCGCTATTATTTCTCAAGTAAAATGGGTATATTTATTTTTATTTTTTAAGGTAGGTAGATGCATTTCTAGGCAACACTAAAATTTGAGAAAAAAAGCCTACTTATAACGGAATCACTTGTTTAACAAAACAATACAAAAGAATATATCGATCTCTGTAAAATGAGGATAATAGTACTTGTGAAAAGAACGTATGTATTTACAAAACCACTTGTCTATATATCAAGCCTATGACGGATTTTTATTCTTTCTATGCAGTTCCGTCTTAGAAGATTTTTTCGTACGGAATTAAAAAAAAAAATAAATAAATCTTCAAGCCATAGAATGTGATTGTGAATTTAAGATATTAATGATAACTCTGATATTTACACATAATATAAAATAAATTGCATTTAAAAAAATCCCTGTCGGCTTGGCCTACAGGTGGAGGTAGATTTTGAAGAGGGCTCATTTCAACAACAAAAAATAAAATATGATTAGAGATAAGCCCAGTTTAACAATTTTATTTAGCCGCTTTTGAAGAATTTTTACTATCATTTTTATGTAAGAGCTGGTTTTGTTACAATCATCTTAAGAAAAACTTGGCTCAAAATGTCATCTTAGATAACATTTTTTGAAATACATTCTAAATTTATGAAAAAACCTGACCAATACGGCACAGTTCCTAAATTAGAGAAACTGCTAATTGAATACGTTTCAGAAATAAATTAACTTTAACAAGTTGGAAATTGCACTAGAAGCATAGTAAATGAGTTGCATTCTTACGATAACGAGGTTTTAAAAATATCCAGATCTTGCTGTTATAGTATACAGTACTTCGGATTTAGTATAGTAGTCGAAATCTTTTTGGTGTTCCTCTAAATATACAGGAAGTAGCATTTATTACACCTCAGCAACGTATATCATATTCATAAAATGTAAAATAGTTTAATATAATTCAAACATACCTCAAGCAATGTTTCCCCGTATAACATTATGTATTAGAATACTTTTGTGTAATTTAATAATAAATATTCTTTGCATCACAGATTGTAGAGAATGTATTTTTTAGTACATATGTACTTCATGGGTTCATGTCAATTCTATTATATTCGAAAGGGTTTAACATCATTAAAATTTACTTGAAACTAGTTTTCGAATAAATTTTAATTTTAAATTTATTTGTACATTTTAATTTTAAATTTATTTGTAAATTTTAATCGCAATGTAATGGAGTACTTTTGATTGTCCCTCTAATTAAACTATACATTCGATTTCCATAAAATTTAAAATGACTCGACAAAATTACGCTAAAATTACATATTTTAAATATAGTGTGATTTGGATGGGCAGTTTTTGCTTTGTTATATGCGGGCAGACATACGGATGAACGAACAGAACGGACTGACAGATATAGGTACAGATATAGGTACTAGCTATTTATACAGGGACGTACCTAAAATTATTCAGATTTTGACTTAATAGTACACAGTATTTCGGATACAGTATAGTGGCCAAAATCTTTTGTCTGTCCCTGTAAATACTATCTGTTTATTTTATACTGGAAATAACTTGTAGTATTCCTCAGCAACGTATATCAATTCCATAAAATGTTAAATAGTTAATTACAATTAAATGCGCACCAAAGAATGTTTTCCTATAACATTGTTGTACATATTGTGTACTAGAAAACTTTTGTGTAGCCTTGTAAATCAATAGCAAATGTTCTTTGCACCACAGATTGTGCAAAATCTGTATTATAATATGTACAACATAGACGCATATCAATTTTATTATGCTCGAATGATTGTAACACCAATTAAATGAATTTGAAACTTTTTTCCCCCATTGACTGTAATATAACGGAACAATTTTGATTGTCGCTATAATTGATCTATGCATCCGATTTTCATAAAATTTGAAATGACTCTACAAAATTATGTAATAATTATATATTTTAAATTTTAAACGATTCGGTTGGGTAGTTTTTGCGTTATTATATGCGGACAGACGGACGGACTGAACGACAACTATAGGTTCTACGTATTTATGTAATTACGAACGCACCTAAAAATGAGTCAAAAATAAGCAAAAACGAAACAAAAAGGGGAGCACAAAAAAAAAAAAAAAAAAAAAAAAAAAAAAATCCTTAACTTAGTCTATTCTTAAACTATCAAATCCGATTAAATTTATTTTACATCTTCTCAATAATATTTACAACTTTTATGCTGACAAGTTTTTGATCGGATCAATTCTTATAGCAAAAATAAATTTTAAAAGAATGGGAGTTAAAGACAAAATCACAAATCCAAACTGACTCATTTTTACCAAAACTCATTTTGCTCTCAAACACATCCAATTAGCAGGTTCCCTTATTTAAGAACTATATTATGAGAAGCTATGGCCAGTTTTGTGATAAAGGCAGAATATATATCAAAAAATGGTGTCAAAGTGGCATTTTGAACCGAATTTCCCGAAACGATCGTGGTTGAAAATTGAGAAAGTATTCGAATAACAAATTGCTTATTTTCTAACTCATTTTCAAATCCATTTGTGCTCTTAAATGTATCTGAAATGTATGCTTTCAAAGTGAGCATTTTGAATAGAATAATCTGAAGCGATTTTGATTGAAAAATTGAAGAGGTATTCAAATGACAAATTACTTATTTTCTGACTCATTTTTAAATCCATTTTTGCTCTCAAACGCTTCAATTGATAGGTTCTCTTATTTAAGAAAGGTATAATGTGCCGTATTGGTAATTATTTTTTTTATAAAAGCAGAGTTAAAAAAATTTTGCCAAAGTGGGCTTTTTGAACAAAATTTACCGAAGCGATCGTGATTGAAACAATTGAGGAAATATTCCAGTAACAAATTGTTTATTTTCTGAATCATTTTTAAATCCATTTTTGCACTCAAACGCTCTCAAATGACAAGTTCGCTTATTTAAGAGCTGTATAGTGTACCGTATTTGCCAGTTTGTCATTTATCTTTTTTTATAAAGGAAGAAAATGTTTTTTTAAAAAGTTGTCAAAGTGGTCCTTATGAACAAAATTTTTCGAAGCGATCGTGATTGGAGAATTGAGGGTATATTTCTGTCCGTTAGTGAGATAGATGCTTTATCTCCAAATTATGATGCCTACATGCAAAACGTTCAAATTAAAGTTCACTTTCAAAATGTAAATTGCAAAAATGAACGGATGACATTGAAAAAATTTAATTAATTAAAAAGATAAACTTTTTCAAAATTTTATGTTTTGTCGTGTGACTTGAGGTATTCAACTGTAAGTATACAAAATTTGAAGTCTCTGACTTATACAGTTTATGTATAATCTCTCTGACAGACAGAGGACAGAGACGATGAATAACGTTTCATAAAACGAAGGAAACTGTAACAAGTGGGTAAATGTAATCGTACATTGTACAGAGGGTTTCGTTTAATATTTCTTTCAAAAGAAATTATCTTGCAATGAACAAATCCAAACTGCTAATTTATAATTATTAAATTCTTAGACAGATGGTAGCACCAATAAATTTAAAATAATTATAAATCGAAGTTATTTATTTTAATCGAACTAAAAATGTTCAAATCAAACTATTTAAATAAAATCCAAAATTCCAAATTTTTTGAAAGTCCAAAAATAAATAAATAAATAAATAAATAAATAAAAAATAAATAAAATAAAAAAATAAACAATTAGTGGAAATATAAAAAATATTTTGAATTTCTAAAAACGAAAAAAAAATGTTTAAAGCGAAATTTAAAATGCTGAATTATTAATAAAATGCAATAGTTTTTAAAATCGAAAGAAAATGAAAGCCAAATAGATAGATAATATATCTATATTCCAGCGCCGGGATTCGAACAAAGAACGTTCTGCATACGAGTGAGATGCTCTCCGTCTAAGCTACACGGAAAACATTAAAACAAAGGTTCTCTTTTAAAAGTTAAATCGCTAAAATGAACAGCTGATATTGATAAAATAGATTCAATCAAAGTGACAGACTTTTTCGAAATTTCATGATTTCTTAAGTGACATGAAATAGTTAGCTGTAAGTACACAAAAATTGAAGTCTTTGAAGTCTGACGGACAGATAGATAGAAGTGAGAGATGAATAGGGTTTCGTTAGATGAGCGAAAAATTAAAAAAAGGACAATTTACTTTTTTCGTTTGGTTTAGAACACTTAAGGAAAGTTGTGTCACCTTTGCGTTTCAATTATTTTATTTTTTTGTTTTATTTCTAGCCAAACTCCTCATCAATTTTTCGCACAGTTTAGCTTCTGTCAAAATTTTTTTTTTTTTTTTTTTTTTTTTTTTTTTTTAATAATATATGTAATCACATATTCCGGTATACAGATAGGCCTCTGCCAACTGTTTCGGCTTCAAAGTAATGAGTTCATACGGTATTTATTTTATTTCTTGACGAATGTTCAATTTATCGTTTACTACTGACAAAACAAACAAAAAAATTGAAAAGAGCATACCGGTAAGATTAATATTAGCTTACAAATATTGTCGTGTGACAACTGTAAACTCTTAAGATAGTTCTCAAATTCTCTGCACAATAGTGCAACATTTTGTGACTTATTTTTTAATGTAAAAGTATAAAATTGGCAGGAATAACTATTGAAGTGATTTGTAATCGAATAGCGTTTTTCATTTTTAAATAAATTATTTTTAGCTTACTTATAAGTGACAACACGTTTTTCTCATTTCTAGTGCTGCCAAATTCAAATCGCACAGTTTCATAGCATTTTCTGAAAGATTTATCTTTCTGATAAAACAGAAAACATCATTCAATAATTATATAGTTTCTAAATGAAAACACCTGCCAATTTTGTGCGTTTCCAAACAAAAATGAATTCGAAGTGTTTCAGAAAATAGCTCCTTTGAATTTCAGAATAGCTTTACTAAGTACATAAACTAAGCGTTGTTTTACAATTGTTTTTTTTTTTTTTTTTTTTTTTATCTAGATGAAAATATAGTAAATTACGAACGAAAATATACAACAAACCCTTTTTTTTTGTAAGGGACTTTTTTATGGTTCTGTAATAATATTCTGATTTTTTTTTCTTTGCCGACATCTTAAGTATAACTTTTAGAACAGGCCTGTCCAACCTTTCAGTAAATAGGGGCGCACCTCAGATCTTGGCACTCAATGTAGGGCGCCATTATTGACATGATACGAAACATGCGGCATTATATCACAGAATTATATTAGTATATATAGTCACGTCTTATATAAAGTAAACCCATCTTATAAGACAAAGGGCTCTTACGGTTCTGAAACTTCATGTAAAAGCAATCTTCAGAAAATAATAAGAAGAATAATAAAACGTACATAGTACTAAATTTTGAAGTATTCATTTTTTACGAGAGGTCTATCTTAGAAATATTTGCATGGGAGATACCAGACTTTAATCACATTCAATAATAATAATGTATATATATATATCAGATATACTTCTAGGGTTCTTTTAGCATGTAAAAACAAACTTTGGCTTATTTTAAAGAGATGAATTTTGCTTTATATATATACAGTCGAGTCTCTATATAACGAAATCCATCGTTCCAGTAAAAAATTCGTTATATAGAAAAGTTCGATGTATAGAGTATGATGTTAAAAATAGTATTTAATGTGTAAATTTTGAACAAATATTATTTTTGATCTTTTTAATTAAGAATTTGAAATGTTTAAAAGTATATATTAACCTAACATTTTATTTCTTACTTATTTAAGCAGTTTCAAAAAAGAGAAAAGACATTTATTTGAAAGCTTAATGAAAATCAAATAAAGAAGACTTACATAAATTTCAGAGGAAGAAATCTGTAATTTTTTGTTGTTTTGATTTTAAAATTACAATTGTTACGCTCTCAAAAAAAATTCTCAAATTTTAGCAAGGAATGAAAAATTGTAGTTGATATTTTCCTCCATTTGAAGGTCTCTCTTATGTGCTCTCATGGATTCCTCTCTTATATATGTAACAATTCAATTGACTGTGTTTTGAGAAGGATGTTGAAAGGTGTGTGGGAGGTGGGATGAACTTGTTAGATTTAAAGAATAAGGAGAGAAGTAATATTTATATATAAAAAAAATAAATAAATAAAAAAATCCTCTCCACTGAACGATAAATCAAAAATAAGTGATGGAAAATTGATTCCATATGATTTCGAAGCTTTTTTAAAACTGAATAAATTAAGATCAATTTATGAAAAAATTCGTTATATGGAGATAGATATTTCGCTATACAGGGTGTCCCCTCTCAACGGTGGCCAATGGCTAATTTCTAAACCGTTGGTCATAGACATATAGTTCCAATTGCAAAAATGCTTTAAAAAAGGCAAAGAATTGTTTTTTAAGCGATTTTCGTCAAAAAAATGTTTTACTAAAAAATTACGAAAATTAAATTTTTATACGGTCCCCCGGTCCTATAAGTGATATTTAGTAAAAAATTTTCAACACTCTAGCAAGTAATACAGAAAAGGTCCCATTCATGTAACATTAAAATTGATCGAGTTATGAAACTTTAAATTTCATGACTTAAACCATTTTTCTATAGCTGAAAAAGGATGAGTTCGACGCAGCTTTAAGGGAACGTACACTAAGTGCATAAAGTATTATAAAGGGAGTCGATTTACAACGCTGTTCAAAGGCTACTTCCTAAACTATTTCTCACAGACATATAGTTCCAATTACAAAATGTTTTAAATGAGCGATTTAACTGAAGGCGCTGTCACCGTATAAGTTTTACGGTAGTGTTAATTATAATTAATTAACTTCTAGATTGGTTATTAAAATAACTGAAGACATGAATTTCAAAATTCTTTTTATCGAAAAAATCAAATTTTGGGAAATAACGAAAAAACTTTAAATGCATCTATTGGTTTTCATTATAAATTTAGAGATTGCATTGTTACAATAGTGGAGGTTTGTATAGACTTATAGAGAAATCAGAAAGCGATAAGTCGAGTTTTGAAATTCATATCCTCAATCGTACTTTTACGTATGTTTTATTTTGTAAGCAAATGCAGCTGATTCTTTTCGTGATTTTATTTTAAAAAGGTATGTTATTTTGATAAACTTTTATTTTATTCATAGTTTTCGTATGTAAATTTTCCTAGTTCAAAACTTATATTCAAATTTTAACTCACTTCCAAATATCTGATTGAGGTTCAATTCCCATACTTATTTAAACCCGATGACAATATAATATTAATACGATTTTAGGTGCGTTCCATTTATTTATTTTATAAGACTACATCAAATTTTATTAGGTTGAGTAATCTAATAGAGCTTTAAATATGTATCATTTCGTAACGATTTGTGACTGTTGCTTTTCATAGTTTAATTTAACAAAATTCCTGTTATTTTTTTACTTATATTTTTAGCACAAATTGCATATTTTACTTTAACATGTAAATGCCAACATAAATTCAGAAACAACATTGTAATTTTTTTTTTTTTTACTCTCAATGTTTAAAGTTAAATTTTCTATCTGATGTTTATTTTTATTTCCAGTAAATTTGTGACTGACCCCTATTTTGCAGCAAAAAATATGCTTCAACTTTGAACAGCTATAACTCGGTCAATTTTGATTGCAGAGGAATGGGACTTTTTTTGTCTTACTTGTTAGAGTAGTGGTAAAAATTTTCTAAATATCACTTGTAGGACCGGGGGACCGTATAAAAATTTAATTTTCGTAATTTTTTAGAAAATTTTTTTTGACCTAAATCACTTAAAAAATAATTCTTTACCTTTTTTAAAGCATTTTTGCAATTGGAACTATATGTCTATGACCAACGGTTTAGAAATTAGCCATTGGCCACCGTTGAGAGGGGACACCCTGTATAGAGTCTGTTTTTAATGTAATCATGCGAAAAGGGGACCGTTCTTACTAAAAATCCGTTATATGGAGAAATTCGATGTATGGAGTTTCGTTATATAGAGGTTCGACTGTATATATATAAAGACATACTAATGAGTAATACATGAGTGGTTTCAGAGAAACCTTGGAAGTACTTTCACAGCTGAAAATCATTCTGCTCTGTCTTGTGGATTTTTCGAAAATAATAATAATAATAGTAATAGTAATAATAAAAACTTAACTAAAATTTCAAAAGTTGGGAAGTAAAAATTAACCACTTTTATCTCTATTATAAAAAAAGCCAATAGAGCACTGCAACAACAATAACAAAAAAAAAGGTAAAAAATTGAGTTTTTATGCACGTTTCTTAAAAGGAGGATGATGAAAAATGTTTGTATATCTAAATGTTATTTCTTAACATATTCAGAAAATTATAGTCAATAAATTGAATTATTCAATCATCATAATTGCACATTGCAAAATTTTATAAACAATAGCTACAAATCGTGAATATATGCATTCTAAAATTTTTCACCTGTGTTTCTGGATTTAATGTGTTTTCATAGATTTTGAAAATATCTCTCATACAAATATAAATGACTTTAAAGAAAGTATCCTTTATAATGAAATTTTACTTCTAAAAAAACCAGTCGTAGAAAAAGCACCAAGAAAACATTGAAAGGATGCCATGGCGCCCGCGGGCGCCGCGTTAGACAACCCTGCTTTAGAAAAATAAACAATTTGAGCGATTCTCTGATCCCTGCAATAAAAATGTTATGCGTCAAAGGACCAATAGCTTTATCAGTCTGTTGCATCAAAGGGTCAGTCGTGATCCTGGACACACTGACCCCTTACTGTATGTTCGAGGAGGTCCCAGAAAGATTTCAAGTTGTAAAACTGCCAAGTCTAAATTAATTAGTATTCTGCCGTCCTCGTTGCTGTACTGGTGTTGAATAGATCTTTCTACGCTTGTTTATCTGTTTCTTCTTTTGGGGATGCATTTTATCTTTTTCTCAGAAAAGAATAAATATTAGAGACCGCACATTGAGACTTGCATGCTGTCTGCTTGAGTTGTTACTGCTTGAGTTGTTACTGCTTGAGTTATACAGTATGTTCACTCTCAACGATGGACAATGGCTAATTCCTAAACAGTTAGTCATAGACATATAGTTGCAAAAATGCTTTAAAAAAGATGAAGAATTGTTTTTTAAGCGATTTAGGTACAAAAAAAAAAAAAAAAAAAAAAAAAAAGTAAAAAAATGCGAAAATTAAAAGGCGAGTTTTGAAATTTACATCCTCAAATATATTTTTACATATGTTTTATTTTGTAAAGAAATGGAACTGTTACTTTTCACGATATTATTTTAAAAATGCGTGTTATTTTGATAAGTTTTTTTTTTTTTTTTAATTTTTGTATGCATGTTTTCTTAATTCAAAATAATATGTATTAAAACTTTAACTTACTTCCAAATATCCTATCGTGTTTCAATTCGCATACTTATTTATATTCAATGAAAATGTAATATTAATACGATTTTAGGTGCGTACCACAAAGTGCCGCAGTCAGAATTCAGTTCTAGGGGGGGGGGGGGTTCCTGATAAAGATGTTTGCCAGTTATTTGAATCACCGGATAATAGAATCGGTACTAATTAGAATATTCACTGAATAATACTTAAACTCAAAGAGCATCTGTGTGGCAGGAAATAATCATTCTTTTACCATAATGCGTCTCAGAAAAGTGATTTAGTTCAAATAACCAATTTTTACCTAACAAATCGATGTAATATGCACTTTTCACAGTTTTAAGCAGAATTTTTGACATTTAATTGAATCACTTTATTAAATGAAATCTGATTCCGAAATACACCATAACGTTTAAATATCAAATTTGGTTTTAATTCAAATAAGTGGCATTTATAGTAATCTTTCTTAGCTCTGGGAGGGGTTTTAACCCCCAATATATATATATATATATATTTAGTACAAGTTGTATATTTTGCTTTAATGAGTAAACATCAACATAAATTAAAAAAAAAAAATATTGTAAAAATTATTTTACTCTCAATGTTTAATGTTAAATTTTATATCTGACATTTACTTTTATTTCCAGTAAATTTGTGACTGACCCCTATTTTCCAGCGAAAAAGCTGCTTCAACTTTAAACAGCTGTTATTCGATCAGTTTTATTGGCAGAGGAATGGAACTTTTTTTGCCTTACTTGTTATAGTAGTAAATATCACTTATAGTACTAAATATCACTTATGGTACCGGGTGACTGTATAAAAATTTAATTTTCGTAAATTAAAAAAAAAAACTTTTTTTTGACCCATATACCTTAAAAAGCAATTCTTTGCCTTTAAAAAAAGCATTTTTGCAACTGGAACTATATGTCTATGGCTAACGGATTAGAAATTAGCCATTGGCCACCGTTGAGAATGAACATCCTGTATAAATTCCAGCACGGTAAAATAAAAAAAAAAAAAAAAAAAAAAAAAAAAAAAAAAAAAAAAAGGAAAGAAAGGCGAGGGAAAAAGTTGAATCACAAATTATTCGAATCCATAGACGTACAGTTAAAATATGTCTAAGGTGAAATATTATCCTCTACAGAATTTTTTTTCAGTCCCGATTGATTTCGCCTTCGACAGCGTTTGCTGTAGAACGTATTTATATACATACAGCATATTATCTAATTATTATTTAACTTTGTACAATCCTATTAACAACATCATCGTTTAAATCATAAATATTTAATTGTTTTCAACCTTTTACCTCACAGAAACATCATTATGATCAGAATTAGCACTAATATTTTGTGATAAATATGATTAAATAACAGTTTTTTTAGAGATTACTGTTTAAAATCACTACATGAAAAAATAGTAATAAAATATTATTTTTTTTTCTTTTTAAAATGGGTCATGGGCTGCGTAAATAGGCACATTTATTTCAAAGTATTGGTCTTTCCATATTTCTTTCTGTATATCCCATTGTAAACTAAATTGATTTTAAAAAGAGTCCTTAACTGTATCTAAATATCTCAAAAATTAATAACATATGCATTTCCACGCATTGGAGGCTTAAAAATATGAAAATTTCTATACTGGTGAACCTTTTAAGAAAACCTCTTAGAAAAATTCATTGTAGATAGATTCTTTATTAAAAAATTCGCCGTCTTTTACAAATGCGTTATGATTTTTTTTTTTTTTTTTTTTTTTTTTTTTACACGGATTACTCTATCCATTTTGCACCGATCTAGAAATTGTTTCGTTTAAGACAGGATTTCGTCATATACAGATTTTTGTAGCACCTTTTATAATACTGTATCCCCCTCCCCTAGTATTGTATATGTACTATTCTTTAAAGAAAATTTTAATTGTTGTATTATGGTAATTAATAATTACAATAAACTCTGGCTAAGGCGGAATCGATTGGCATCGTGAAAATTTTTCGTAGTAGACAATATTCCGTCTTAAATAAATTCTACTCTGTCTGCGGATTCGCAGGAACTTGTAAATCTTTCCGATTTAGACAAATTTCCGCCTTACATAATCCACCTTGTGCAGAGAGTTTACTGTATATATCTATTTTCGGCGAAATTGTATACAGTCCAGGTCCGGTTCGGCGCGACCCGAGTCTGCAGAAGAAGTAAGACTAGGATACTACCCAGAGAAGTGATATCCAGACTTAACCCGTCCTGAGGCTCGTGTAGGCCTCTAAATGGCATTTGAAAGAGGGAAAAAGTGGGTAAACGGAAAAAAGTGACCGGAAAAAAAGTTATCGGAAAAAAGTGACATAAACTACAAAAGCGGAAAAAAAGTGACAAGGAATTGATTTTGGCGATTTATTATTGATTTTGGGGATTCATTGGTTAAGTTATGAAAGGGGGACCGGGGGGCTCATAGTTTAGGTAAATGGGTTTTTCATGCTGAACTAACTGTTTTGGTTCAATTTTTGGATATACGTTCATCCTGAAAAGACGCTTGCCTGATTAGTTTTGGGAAGGGACGATTACCCCCCCCCCCCCCATCCGTCCTCAATTAGATGAATGGGTTTTTACGCAGATTTATCCAACGTGTGTCAGATTTGCATATAGGATCTTTTCGATAAGGCTTATGTATAGTATAAAATGCCTGAAGAGATTCTTGGAGTTTAAGGGTTAAGCATAGAGGGGGAACGGCGGATATAACCTTTCTTAAATTAAATTAATGGCTTTTTACGCATAATTATCCGTTTTGCTTAAAATTTTGGACATAAGTTCATTATGATAAGACGTATCTTAGATTAGTTATGGGTTCTTCTGCTTATTATAAAGGGGGGGGACGAGCAATTCTCCCCCTCAAACTAGATAAATATGTTTTTATGCAGAATTATGCCATGTATTTCAATTTTAAATGTAGGTTCTTTCTGGTAATGTGAATTCCGGAATAGTTTAAGGATTTAATGGCTAAGTATAAAGGGGAGATGTAGGAAACCCCTCTTAAATTAAATAAATGACTTTTTATGCAGAATTATCCGATTTGCTTCGAATTTTGGACATGGGTTCATTATGATAAGACGTATTTCTGATTATTTATGGGGTTCTATTGGTAATTAAAAAGGAGGGCGGGTGATTACTATACCCACCTTAAATTAGATTAAAAACAATTATGCACACTTATCCGATGTACTTCAAATTTTGGATATAGGATCTTTCTCATAAAGTGAATTCCTGAATAGTTTTATGGGTTTGATGGCTATGTATAGAGGGGGAACGGGGGATAAACCCCCTTAAATTAAATAAATGGCTTTTTAAGCAGAATCATCCGATTTGCTTCAAATTTTGGATGTATATTCATTATAAGAAGGCGAATCTCTGATTAATTATGGGGACCTTTTGATAATTAAATAGGGGAAGCGGGAGATTAATCCTCCACTCTTTAAATAAAATAAATTGTTTTTTTCTTTCGCAACTATTCAACGTATTTCAAATTTTGGATATAGGTTCTTCATGATAAAGTGAATCCCTGAATAGTTTTAAGGGTTTAACGGCTAAGTATAGAGCGATGAACGGGGGATAACCCACAATTAATCAGGACTTCGCCTTATCATAATGAACGCTCAATCAAAATTTGAATCAAATCAGATAATTCTGCGTAAAAAGCCATTTATTAATTTAAGGGTGGGGGGTATCATCCGTTCCCCCAGTGTTTACTTAGCCATTAAACCTTTAAAATTATTCCGGGATTCAGTTTATGAGAAAGAACATATATCCAAAATATGAAATATATTGGATAAGTGAGCATAAAAAACAATTTATCTAATTTAAGGGGGGGAAGGAATAATCACCCGCCCCAATTTTTAATTGGCAAAATAACCCCATATGTAATCAGGGATACGCCTTATCATAATGGTTCTATAATCCAAAATTTGAAGCAAATCTGATAATTCTGCGTAAAAAGTAATTTAATTTAAGGTAGATTATATTCTATTCCCCTTCTATACTTAGATATTAAATCTTTAAAACTATTCAGAGATCCACCTTATCAAAAAGAACGTATATTTAAAATTTGAAATACATGGGATAATTCTGCATAAAAACCTATTTTTCTAGTTTAAGGGGGATATAATTGCTCGCCCCCCTTTATAATAAGCAGAAGAACCCCATAACTAATCAGAGATACGTCTTATCATAATGAACCTATGTCCAAAATTCTAAGCAAATCGGATAATTATGCGTAAAAAGTTATTAATTTAATTTTAGAAAGGTTATCCCCCGTTCCCTCTCTATACTAAACCATTAGAACTCCTAAATCTCTTCAGGCATTATATACTATATATAAGCCTTATCGAAAAGAACCTATATGCAAATTTGACACACGTTGGACAATTCTGCATAAAAACCCATTCATCTAATTGAGGACGGATGGGGGGGGAGTAATCGTACCTTCCCAAAACTAATCAGGCAAGCGTCTTTTCAGGATGAACGTATATCCAAAAATTGAACCAAAACAGTTAATTCAGCATGAAAAACCCATTTACCTAAACTATGAGCCCCCCTCCCCGATCCCCCTTTCATACTTAAGCAATACCCAAAATCAATAATAAATCCCCAAAATCAATTCTTTGTCACTTTTTTTCCGGTAACTTTTTTACCTTGTCACTTTTTTTCCGCGTCACTTTTTTCCGCTTTTGTAGTTTATGTCACTTTTTTTCCGATAACTTTTTTCCGGTCACTTTTTTTCCTAGATTCGAAAAAGTGTACTAAGGTCTGGAAAAATTTTAAATAAATTATGGAAAAATTGAACGTAAATTTGAACGTAAATTTCGTTCAAACTCGTCTATTTTTTGAGTTAACTTGTTTATAAAATAGTGAGCGAAGTTCAGTTCAAAGTTCACAAATAGTGAGCGAAACTCGTGAGTTTTCGTTCAGTGAGCGCGTTCATACCCAACACTGCTCCGAATAAGGGATCCTCTATTTAAGGGACAAAAGTTGCGGTCCCATAGGTGTCCCTTATTTGGAGGTTTCGCTGTATATGCAGTATTCTTTAAAAGAATCTTAATTATATATAATAAAAATTGGATTTTTTTTTCCTAGAAATTGAGTTGAGCTAGATTTCATTCATTTTTACTTCGGCCGCGCATGTTTCTACTGATTTTTGCATAGATTCGGACCTGAATTCAAATATGTAAATGAGCAGGGCCAAAATTTAAAGGGTTCGGGCCTGGAATTTTGAGCTAAGCAGAACTCTAATCGGAGGTAATGCGAAAATTGTACATTTCTGCTTTTTTTTTTTTTTTTTTTTTTGAAAGCTAAGAAGTAGCATTGTAAAAGCAACATTTCCCCCTTGAGATTCTTTAGGTCTGTAGAACCGGATATAACGCCAAAATAATGAATCATCTCCCTATTATTTGCATGAGTGCAAAACTCAAAATAATGTGAATTATAGTTTGTTTTATAATGGATTATTCTATACTCATTATAGATATTGAATTGTAGTATTATATAATGGTATAGGGGAGAGTGGGGATAAATTGGACACTTTTTGCATTTTTACTAATAAATTAAGCTGTTTACAGTTGTAAATTACAAAAATATCACCTAAAGAATACTTCAGCATTTAGCAATTTATTGACATACTAATTTCAATAAACTATTTAAAATTAAATAAACATTAATAGTTATTATATAGTAATATAAAAATTAGTTAGTATTAGTTAGTAATATAAAAATTAATAGTTAATTTTCAATAAACTATTAAAAATTTCAATAAAATTTCAATTCAAACAAACTTTTTTTTTTAATTTGTAAAAAATGCATGCATACTGTCCCATTCATCCCCATGGTGGAGATGAATGTACAACTTTGGGGATGAATGGGACATGTAAAAAAATTATTATAAACATATTTATTTTGAAAACTGAGTGATACATTTTATTTTACTACATATTGACTGAAGCTAATATCAAATGACAACGATCCTTTGATTCTGGCAGTTCCCAGAGGTCTAGGCTTTGGTAGTTTCATAACAATATCCTCCAGATTAACAAAATAAATTTCTACTGGATCGGGTATGGTAAAGTAAGGAATTATTATCCTTTTTTCTTAAGGATTGTACTTGAAGGTTATCATTATTGTTCTTTAAAACCCTAGAAACGTAATGATAAATGTCTTTTTCCACATATTTTTGTTAGGAGAAAGTCGTCTTCTATTATATTATCCAAGCTGCAAACTTGGTGGTCATACCACTTGAAATCATGTTCATATCACTTTCATCTTCATCATGAAGTGATAAATTGTCACATTCATCACATTTGCTAAAACCTTACTAAAAATACTTCTTGAAGACAGGCAATTTATTTTTCTTGGTTTCTGTTTATGTTTTTTTATAATTTCCTTTTCCAAATATTGTTTTTCTGGTGTATCGATTAGGACACGACAGTGGCTTTGTTTTCTCCTCTTAACATCTGGTTTCTAGGTAATGACAAACTGTAATTTTATTTATTATGGAACAGCCCTGGAGATGAATGGCTCAGTCCCATTCATCCCCATAGCCACATGGTTATATAAAACAGAGATTAGGCTTAGTAAGCACTGTCAATATTGTTCATTTGCATCATAAGTATAACAAGCGATTATATCATTTTAACATTTAAAAAAATTATAAGGTTTTGAGTAGGTTAACTATCAATTCAGTACTAAAAATATTAAACAGAAAAACTTAATTTGGTTCTTGAAAAATACACTTTGTACAATAACTAATCTTCTGTTATGGATAGTGCTTTGGAATTATGTCGGTTGAGTGACCTCAGTACTGCCATCAGTCAAGTAAATTATCAAATTATTCATGTTCGGGGAACATATATAAATTTCTGTTGTTCCATTCATCCCCTGTCTCATTCATCCCCACTCTCCCCTACACTTGAACAAGATATTTCAGTTCGGCGGCACCCAAAATAACGATAAATAGTGATTTTCAGATTTTTCAGGCATGCAGAACCCGAGATAAAACAAAAATTGTAAAATTAATGCAAGAAATTTAAAACTTTCATCATTTCTGTTTCTAAGAACCCGAATTAAATCTGAAATAGTAAAATTTTCTTCCCTTCCCATCAAAATTCTTTCGTCTTGAAGACAGGAAATAACAACAAAATTGTAGCAATTTCACCTTTTCTTTTCTGAGTCTGCTGACCCGAAATAGTAAAATTTCCGTTTTGTTTTCTTCTTCAGGTACTGATAATTGGATTTTTTTTTTTTTTTTTTTTTTTTTTCGGGAACCGGAATTGCAAAATTAATTATGAAATGGAAAATAAAAATTTTGCCTTTTATGTAGATTTCGTATGAAATACTACCAATTGCGGTCGCACCTATATCAGAATTTCTGAAAAATTTTTGCAGATCTGCACAGATCATGCCCTCTAAACCTCAAAACTACCATTAGTAAAAAAGTTCATTTATATATATATCTATATATATCACTTTCATATGGATACGATAACTTCTATAGTTCTGCCCCAATTTTCTCCAAACTTATGCATAAAATCAAGGGGTATAAAATCTCGGTCAAGTTCGTTAACAGGCAAAATCGGAGCAAGGGGGTGGAAATAGGGAGGGGTTTTGTGAAAACCGAAAAAACGCGATAACTTCTTAATTAAAATAGATATCGAATCAGTTTAAAGATTATATTACTTCTAAAATTTGGGGCAAAAATTTATACAATAAAGATTTTTGATAAAGTTAAAAATGGGCTCAGGGGACGAAAAAAAACAGTGTTTTGGGGAGAAAATATTCATAACTTCGTCAATTCTCATGTTATCAAACCCAACTAAATTTTTTATAAATGTTCCCAAAATTATCCAAAACTTTTGTGTTTACAAGTTTTTTGATAGAATCAACTTTTACCGATAAAAAAATTAAAAACGAAAAGAAAAAAAAGGGGGGGGGGGCGGGACGTGGAAAAAGAAAAAAAATCCATAACTTAGTCAATTCTTAAGCTTTCAAATCTAATTACATCTTCTCAATAATATCTACAACTTTTATACTAACAAGTTTTTCATAGGACCAATTCTTATAACAAAAATAAATTAAACAAAAGTAGGAGTTGGAGAAAAACCTCAAGTCCAAACTGCTTATATTCGGAGTCATTTTTAAATTCATTTTTGATTTTAAACGCATCCAAACGGCAGATCTCCTTATTTAGGAACTGTATAATGTGAGGTATTGGCAGTTTTTTGATAAAGGCAGAATATATTTTATAAAAAAGCTGCCAAAAAGGGTATTTTTAACAGAATTTCCGGAAGCGATCGTAATTGAAAAATTGAGGTATTCAAATAACAAAATTGCGTTTTTTCTTACTCATTTTTAAATTCAGTTTTGCTCTCAAACGCATCAAATTGACACGTTCTGTTATTTAGGAACTGTATAGTGTGCCTTATTGGTCATTTTTTTTTATAAAGGCTAAATATATTTTTAAAATAAGCTCTCAAAGTGGGCACTTCGCACAAAATTTCCCTAAGCGATCATGATTAAAGAATTGAGGATGTATTGAAATAACAAATTGGTTATTTTATGACTCATTTTTAAATTCAATTTTGCTCTCAAACGCATTCAATTGACAGTTTTTTGTTATTTAGGAACTATATATAATATGTGTATTGGTCGAATTTTTAATAACGTCAGAATATATTTCAAAATATGTTGTCAAAGTTGGCATTTGAGCCGAATTTCGCTTAAGATGATCCTGAACAAACCAGTTCTTACAGAAAAATGAAATTAAAAAAATTTCAAAAGTGGCCAAATAAATATCTCTAATCATATTTTATTTTTTGTTGTTTAACCCTTTCCGGCGCACATATCCCGGTCTGGGATACTTAAATTTAATTCCAAACTTGTAAATGGCACCAGTAATATTTTAGTAAAAATTTGCCTTTACGATAAAAGCTTAAAATAGGGGTTACAAAATATCTAAAAAATTCGTTTGTGAATTCCGGTGTCAGTCGATAATTTCTCATTTTACTAGCAGATTTTACCCGTGCCGGAAAGGGTTAAATGAGCACTCTTCGAAATCTACCTCTGCCTATAAGCCAAGGCGACAGGGATTTTTTTCTTTCGAAACCTAAAGAACATAATTAAGGCCGAAATAGTAAAATTTTTGCTATATTTTATTTTTTATTTATTTATTTTTATTTTTATTTTTTTCTTTTTATTTTTTATTTTATTATTATTATTATTATTATTATTATTATTATTATTATTATTTTGCATTCGCTCATAATTCTAATCATCCATTAGCCATCCAGGAGTCGGAGTTGGAGTCGAGGTCGTTCAAATTTTCGGAGTCGGAATCTATCATTTTTTTTCAACGACTCCGCAGCCCTGGTTCTTATTATGAAATGTTCTTTCTAGAAAATATGACAAACAATATTGTACTTAATACCCTGTAATCAAAATTAAAAAATAATAAAAATTGTGCGAAAAATGAGCACGTTTATTAAATAATTTTTCACTGCGCATACGTCAACACTACCAAAATTTCATTTACATACTGTATTAGTTAAATGTATAGAGCAGCTTTTGTAAAAGTCTCAAAAACATAGTTTGAAAATTCTGAAAATAATCGTCGATAGAATGAGCTAAAAACGTTATTCCCCAAATAAAGGAGAAAGATGAGGGATTTTATCCAAGTATAGTTGTACGAGCAATGTTGTATATGCTCTATTGACACTAATCAATAGATATATGAATACAAACCCTCATCTTTTTGTTTCATTTTGGGAATAATGGTTTTTTGAGCTTATTCTATCGGCGATATTTTACAAAATTTTCAAGCTATGTTTTTGAGATTTTTACAAAAGTTGATCTATACATTTATCTAACACGTTATGTCAATTGCATGTGGATTGCAGTGACGCACGCGCAGAGAAACATTACTTAGTATATATGCTAATTTTTCCTGCAATTTTTTTTAAATTCTGATTACAGAGTATTATGTGCAATATCATTTGTCATATTCTTTGAAATGAAAAAAAAATTATATTAAGAACTTTGCAAATTATAAGCAAAAAACTTGAAAAAAATTGAGACTGTTTCTATAAAAACCTTAATTTTTCTACGAGTATGCATGATATCCTCGTAAAAATGAACACAGTTTATTATAATATGTTACAAAATCATAATTTTCAGTTTGGACTGTTTTGCTGCATTAGTTTTGACAGGGTTATGCAAGAAAATCTTCGTTCTTTTTCAATTTGTTGGTGTTTCCTTATGGAATTTAGACAAAAAATCTTCACGGAAATATACGACCCTGTACTACTCTGTTTACACACCTGGTTTTTCAGAATAATTCCTCATGCATTTTTCTAGAAAGTTTACAAAACGTCTAAAATCGCAAGTAGCCAGTCACCTCTGGCCTTATAGTATATGTACGGCTGCAACAGGCGACTATTTTCATATTTCATTTGCACCAGTATTTTTTAAATGTAAATTTAAATAATTTATTTTTTATTTTTTCAAATGTTGTCAAATTGTGTGTTAAGGATTAAGTGGTACCATAAAAATTTAAAAAAAAAGTCGCCCATGGCAGCCCTGTATATTAATCAGGCATGATGAATGTAAGATATAAAATGAACGTACATGTATGTTTTATCAGGAGAATAATTTTGTCGCATTCTTATTTCCTCTTCTATCGCGGATTTGGTTAAACACACCGGGAAATCTCCAATCGCAATGATTCAGCTGTGTTTAATAGGAATTATAATTCTATTTCAGATGTAAGAGGTACAGATACCCACGCTCAATGTTACTCATTATTTAATAGTGAGTTATGTGATTAACTGTATCGGTTCTTGAAACTGGAAACTAAGACTTCAATGCAATTTTAATTCAAGAGCGTTTAAATATAAAATTGTGTCAAATTGTTTAGAAAATGTGTTATTACATACTACTCTAATTGAAATAAAATATTGAGCTGATTATGTTATGCTAGCAGAACCAGCCGGCTTTGTCCGTGTTAACTATGGGTCCCGGTAAAATTAATAAAAATGCAATATTCTAAGAATACGAAGATCACAATAACGGAACATTATACAATGTATGCGTGCCCATGTCATACATTCGTGTCATTCGTTAAAATTACACCCAGGACTAAATGCAAAAGTTTAAAATGGTTAAAACAAACTATCTAATAAACTAGGTAATAAATGTATTAATATATGCAGGATGCCCCAATAATAATGTACAAACTTGTAGTGTGGTAGATAATATCGTTATGATCCATAATTACTAAAGCATGGGCGAAAATATCACCCTTACGTTACAAAAAGACACAAAGACACAATAGGGACAATAGGGCCTCAATGCAGAAAGCAGTGCGAAACGATTTATTACACAGAAATGTATGACTTATACATCACAGGAGCTTTTCGAAATTGTACCCATTCGATGGATGCATCTATGACACGTAAAGGCGCGATCACATTGGGAAATAGGTGAAGCTTTAAGCACAACACACAACTTTTTCTGATGCAAAAGAGGTGGGGTCAGCCGCGAAAGGGTTGCTGGATGATGCGTAGAAAGTTTCGTCTAGGTAAACAAAACTCAGCAAGAAATTTACAACAGAAAATTGTTTATCGCCCACACGGCATCTAAAGTTATGAGTAAAATAAAAAGTTGAGTTCCTCTAATAATGGCAATAATTAAAAATGAATTTTTTTTTTTTTTTTTTTTTTTTAAGGGGGGCGAAGGGGGAACTAGGATGTCACAACATTTTGTTCGAAAAAACTGGAAATTGAGATATCGTTACATTAAATCATTAAGAGACTACTTCATTCAAGCAAAAAGACTCATTCGCTAATGCTAATCTTATGGAAGAAATTTATAAAGATATCTTGTTGCATTTCAAAATCTATTTTTATTTTATTTATTATTATTATTTTGCATTGAATAGCTCAAAACGATGTGTACAAGGATCGTTTTTTAATTTTGTTTACAAATATTTTCAATGGGAGCACTTACATTTTCGGAACCGGTTACGAAAATGAAAATATTCTCATAAAATATATATAATATAATATATATATTTATATATCTGCAATCAAAATTGAAAAAGCGGCCTTTTGTACAAATTGAACTCAGCTACACAATAAAAAAATTTAAATGCAACCATATTATTTTCATAAATTATATGGATACTTTAAAGATATAATTACAGATATTTTTGTAAATTTCTCCCATGGAATTAGCACTAGAAATTGAGTCTTTTCGTGTGATTAAGTAGCCCTTTAATTATACTTAGAAATTTTTTTTTTTTTTTTTTTTTAACACTGCAAATACTTAATAAGTTTTAGCACCCCCTTCCCCCATATTTTGGCGTTCTATTCTTATTTTAACTCCAAAAGTTCGTAAAAATTCGTTCAGGAAAAGAAAAATAAATGGTATAAATGGTTAAAATTGTTTTTTAAGGATAAAATATGTACTTAAATTTACTTTTAAAAAATGCGAGTGTATATGTTGATTTTTAAGTCAATATATAATTTTTCAATGTTTTTCTTTAAATGTAATAAATTTTGGATGGATTTTATTAAATTTAAAGAAATTTCATGCTTTTTACATTGTTATATATTTTAATACACTCTATATTTATACAGGAATAAGTTTAGGAAAATTTTAGGTCCTTTAAAGGACTGAAAATAATTTATCCTCAAACTGCACCCTTCATAATTTTTTTTTAATCACCAAACAGGACCCTTCACAAAATATTTTATCTTGAAATAGGACATTTCACAAAATTATTTCTTTATTAAATAGAGCTTTTACAGAATTTTTTCACCTTCAAACCGAACTTTTCACAAATTTAATCATTTAAAAATAAAAACTGGCCTGTAAATAAACAGTTGAACTCATCAAAGATCATATTACTTAGCTTTTTCATACATGAAGGATAGAACCTGAAGATTTTGATAATTTAAAATTCACAAAATTATGACTGAATTTTCACAAATATAAGAAAACTTCACAATTTCACAAAAACAGGACCCCGGGAAAAAAAATCTGGACAGACTCTTGTTATGTATATATCAGGCATGAAAGTGGGAAATGAGAAAAAAGGGTGGAAATTTTTTTCCATCAATACAGTGTGTGAGACTTTTTAAATTTAAGTATCATTTTAATAGCTACCTATGCAATAAAATTAAATATAATTGCGCATGTTTTATATATATATATATATATGAAGTATTAACAATGCTAAAGGGATAAATCCAAATAAATCTGATCAACTTATGTGAAGTACAGTCTTTAATGGTTTAGCTTTTAAGTCTCTCTCCCCCCTTTCTTTAAAAAAATTCTCTTTACTAAATTGATGTTTGCTTCAGAAATACATCTCAAAAAAGGTATCACAGAAATTATCCAGAAGTGTTTATAATTAGCACAAAATATTCTATTCCAAGAAAAATTTCCTTTCTCTTTAAATTGTTATGATAAAAAAAAAAAAAAAAAAAAAAAAAAAAAAAAAAAAATTCCATGAAAGGTATTTAGAGTAGTTACTCTAAGCATCTTTCCTGAATGATTTTTTTACACGACTTTCAGGTGCTTATATGTATAAGCTCACCTTTCATGTTATATCTCTTTTGCACAATAACTCAAGAACAAACTCCAAGCATTTAAATAGACAAAATGTCAAATTACTAAAATTTCCAGGCATTCCCCCCCCCCCCTCCCTTATTATCCTTCCAAAGTTTTTCTTTGCATTTTTGCATCAATCTAGAGAAAGCCTAAAATTTCTTTAGGAAAAGTGGAATTCCACCTTTAGGAGGAATTCTTAATAATATATATATATATATATTTTTTTTTTTTTATTAAAATATAAATACATATATCTTAATAAAATATATTTATATTTTTTTCCCTTCTTTCTGCCAAGTATCTCGCTTTTTTACTGAGATTTTTAATTACAAATTTAATTAATTTTCATGTGTTGAAGTACATCATATTATGACAGCATAACCCTTTTTCTTGAAAGTAGTTTGCTCCATGATTTAGGAAAGATATTTTTCGCCTTTTAACTACTAAGTTTCTGCCATCAAATAAGGAAAATTGTTTTTTACCAAACTAGTAATAGCTTGAAGGTTATCAGATAAAATGTTATGCACTGTTAATAATATAAATTAATAAATAATTTATAAATGTTGAAATAGTTTCAAATAATATATATATTTGAAACATTAGTTTATATTATATTAGTGTTTATAGATGTTTAAAATCAATTGTGTAAGTAAATATTTTTTTATAAAATTTAAAAGTTTTATAATCTTGCATTTTATTTAACAATAAGATTAAATGCAATGTTAAGAGGTTTTTGTATTTTTACTTTTTATGTGCTTTGATGGTGTTTTGTTGGTTTTCATATTTCTAAAAATAATAAATGTGTTATTTGCATTCCATCACTGACAAAAATCTTCTAAACATAATCCTTATCATTTTAAAATATTATTATATAATTAGCAAAAGACACCAGATATAATTCCATTATTTTTGAAAAAGGACTTAAAACAGGAAACAAGGAATGACAAGGGATATCCCACGGCATCTTCATGTTACTAACACAAACCGTGTAAATACCTCAGAATTAGATAATGAAAATAATACAATTCACTTTGTTCCCATCAAAAAAAAAAAAAAAAAAAAAAAAAAAAAAAAAAAAATCTCCAAATAATTATAATTAAATTTAAAAAAAATTAAATATTATCGCCATATTATGTAGACGCCTTTTTCATTAATTTTCATTTTTAATGCTTTACAATAATCCATATGAAAATAACTTTATCGATATGCATAATAAAGAAATAAAGTCAATGTTTACACAAGTAATTCATCAAATAAAACTTCAAAACATTGTTTAGCAAGAGATTTAAGCAGTATAGCTGATAAATGTTTTCCAGTTAATTAATTTGTTGGTAATACGATTAGTCAACCAATATAATTTAACACGACATATGACATGCATAAAAGGTAAAACGATAATTAGTACAATGTTTTTAAAAATAGGGTACACCAAAAAAATGAATAATCGGATGTATTGTTTGATTTATAAAGCTGACAGAAGCATTCAACTAATATTTTTGTGTAATTATATATTCAAGATGAAAGAAAATACTTTGTTTACTAAACATTGGCGAATTTGGCGACAAGTATGGACAAAACACAATCAAATTTCATAAACAGAAAAAATATATTCAAAACTTCTTAACATTGCAATTAAACTTATTGTTAAACAAAATGTAAGAATAATAGTTAAAAATACTTCTAAATTTTATAAATATTTACTTACTACTTAGAACATTCGCAGCTTGTAATCATCGAAAATTCATGGCGACGGTATTTGGATTTTGCTATTTTTAATTGCCGAAGGATCCTTATATCATTGTCCCGCAATGAATTCAATTAAATATTTTTTTAATGTGAAGTTTTTTTGACGCATAAAAAACCGTTTCTTGCGTTTAGATCTTAAATACTTTATTTGTTTTCTATACAAACGAGCGTCCATATACACTGGCAGCCGCCATCTTGATTTAGACGGCCATTCAAAGGAGTGACGCAGACAATCTGCTTGTACGCTATTGGTCAGATTACGCGCTGCATGCCACATTTTCCACTTGGAATGGAAAAAGTTTCAGCTAATGTTTCGCATTTGAAATCTCAATCGCACGGCGTTTTTCGCGAAGCAGCTGCAGCCAATGCTGCATGTTGAGCTTAATGTTTCATTTACACAGTATGTGTGATCGCGCTTTAAGCGACATGGATTGGTGAACATTTTCGAAGATTCTAGTTCTTGCATTGATAATAGCCGCATCGATGGAGATTCGTCATCCAGTCCATTTGAGAATTTACACACTTGTCATAGATAATGCTTTCCGTGGCACCCCAGAGAAAACAATCACGAGGCGATAAATCAGGTGATTTAGTGGGAAGGCATCTACACTATCTACGAAAAAGTATTTGTACACTTTCAGTTTTTGACATTTTGTCAAATATTTAAAAATATACTGGTCGGATTCTTCTGGAACTTCAGAAATATAAAGATTATGTTTCACTTTATATTTATTTACATTCATTTGTTAAGCGGGTAATTAGGGGGCCAGACGGCAAAAAAACAAAGAATAATAGAAATATTCGGGATCGCCCTGTACATGAAAATGCACGAAACGACTTATCGCTTTAGAATACAAATATATGAATACAGTAGAATATGTACACTAATTTTTGTGAGAATAGCATGTATATTTATGGCGATAGAGCGATTTTTTTGAAAAATTCAAAAAATTCTGGTTGTTTTTTGTTTATACCATGCTGGGTTTTTGACTAAATTTAACGCAAATTTCAGAAAAATTGGCAAAATGCAGTAGGAAAAATGTAGCGCAATTGGAATATAAATATATTAAATATTTTATGAAATATGAGTAGTTGTATAAAATAATTTTTATCTGCGCATGCGCGAACTAGAAAAACATTTTTTTTTTTACATCATTTAATAGTCAATTCTATGGAGTGACTTATAAAAAAAATCCAATCAAATATCGTGAAAATTCAAAAAGATATCATTATTTTAGTGAGATGTTTTTACTCTGCTCTCTAAAAACGGCTGAATCTTAAGGGATTCTCCACAAATTGACATTTTTTAATAACTGACTTTAAAAAAAAACTAGTATTGAATTAATACAATATCTAATACAATATTGCTGCTAATAAGTACTTGACAATTGTGATAGAAAAGAAAAAGAGCTTTATTCGCATTCAGGGCCAAAACTAAGAGAGGGGGGGGGGGGGGAGAAGGGCATGTGCTCCGGGCGCTAGGATGAAAGTGTTCCAAATGTATCTTTCGTTTGGCGATTTTTTTCATGGCTATGTTTAGCATAATATTGTTAAAATTATTATATCTTTGCTATGCTAAAGCATAAAAAAATCTAATGATGATGGCTTAAGGTCCCTGCCCCTACCCGCGAAGATGCTCACGAGCTAATGCTATTCCTATGGGGATGCATTTTTCTAACTCTTTTGCATTTGGACATTTTTAAATAATATGTTTTGCATTGGATAACGGAAGTCCTTTTCAAGATCGCTCCGTGATTACTTTTTCAATTTTGGCGTAGATATTTTTATAATGTTTCTTTCACTTCCAAAAGCAGTTCTGAAAGTGAAACTAACTTTATAAAAAATATCTATGACTCAAATCGAAAAAGTAGTCAAGGAGCGATTTTGAGAGGGACTTCCGCAATCCAATGCAAAAAAAAAAAAAAAAAAAAAAAAAAAAAAAAAAAAAAATTGAAAATTTCAAAATGCGAAAGAGTTATTAGAAAAATGCCTCCCCACAGGAATAGCATTAGCTCAGCAGTGTCTTCGCGGGCAAGGACAAGGGCCTTAAAGATCCTGTTGAAAGTAGAATTTTTTTGATTCGGCTTAAAGTATCAAATTAGAGTATTTTAATAAAGCAGAATACGTTATTTTATATTACATATTTTAAGTTTTAAAATAAGTCGGCTATTAATAAATTGGAGAAATTTTCTTTGTAAATATGCTTTGCGAAGGAGGGGGAAAGGGGTACCTTCAAAATCCACGTTTGCCTCGGGAAAAAAAGACTGGTTTTGGCCCTGTTCACATTTAATAATTTGTAGATCCTCCTCGAGAGGCAATTACAGCTGCGACTCTCCTGGGCATACTCTCAACTAGTCCTTGTATTACATTTAATGGTATTTTATTCCACTCTGTTTGCACAAGGCAGGTAAGCTCTTTTACTGATTTTGGGCGTGTGTCATCCGCCTTAATTCGACGATCCAACTCGTCCCAGAGGTTCTCTATTGGGTTCAGGTCTGGGCTCTGGGCAGGCCACTCGAGTCGATGCACTCCATTATCAGCATACCAATCCATGCTGGACCTCGCTACATGGCAGCTTGCGTTGTCATCCTGGAAATAACATGGGTCCAATCCATAGTATTGCCACAACGTAGGAAGTACACTGTTGTCCAGTATATTACAGTAGGCATCGGCATTGAGCTTACCATGAATTGGGACCAAGGGTCCTAGTCCGAACCAGGAAAAACAACCCCAGAACATAATTCCCCCTCCGCCAAATTTATCTGTGGGCACAATACATTCTGGTAGGATGCGTTCTCCAGGCAGACGCCAGACCCAGACCCTACCATCAGAACGGTAGAGGGTGAACCTTGATTCATCACTCCAGAGAACCTGTTTCCATTGCTGTACAGTCCATTGCTGGCGTGTTTTGCACCAACTTAACCGAGCTGCGCGGTTGGACTTGGTGATTAAAGGCTTATGGGCGGCAACACGGCCATAAAAATTAAGCAGATGAGCTTCCTTACGGATGGTATTCATGGAAACAACACATCCTGAAGCTTGTTGAAATTCTTGGCGTATGTGTAACATTGGTTGGTTGCGGTTCTTCCGAATTTCTCTAGACAGAACCCGTCGGTCTCTATCTCCCAGTTTCGTCGGTCTGCCTACTCTGGCCACATTCTGACAATCACCATTCAGCTTCCATTTTCTAATCACGTAAGCCACGGTCGTTTTATGGTAATTAAGCTCGCTAGATATGTCGATTAAAGATCGGCCATTTCGGTGTTACCCGATGATCACACCTTTCTCAAAATCAGATAGCTCTGTTCTTCTTGGCATCATGCATGCGATTGATGTCAGTGTTGTTTTCGACACCACATTTAACAGTGGAGAACTTGACGTATTTCAGGATTCGCAGATATCGGCATTTGCATAAGAGCCATTATCAATTATGTATCAATGGGTAGATTTGACACAAATGCTTCGGTTTTTTATAATTATTTTTATCCTGAAATAGGTTCGTTCTGGTAATTATCTAAGAAAAGAAGTAAATCACCAGTAAAAAACGTAAATGGAGATTTGGCAATTTGCATAAAATCTGACGTCATTCAACTGCTTTCAGAGACCAATTGAAAATCAGTTCACTCCTATCCACAACAACTTTCTGAATTTCCACGAAATTCGATCGGATTTTTTTATGGGTAGCTCCATAGAGTTGAATATTAAATTATGTAAAATGATAAATTTTATCGTTCACGCATACGCTGATTAAAAAATATTTCATACAAATACTCATATTTTAGAAAACTTTTAATATATTTATATTTCAATAGCACCTTATTCTTTCTACTACATTTTGCGAATTTTTCTGAATGTGGCTTTATATTTGGTTGAAAATATTGCATGACATAGAACATTTTAGAAAATATTTAATATATTTATATTTCAATGAATGTTGGTGAACTCCCCCCCCCCCCTCCCTTTTCTTCTTTGCAAAGCATCTGCAAAAGTATTTGCAAAGAAAAGTTTTCTAATTTATTAATAGCCGACTTATTTTAAAACTTAAAATATGTAATATTGATTAAAGTAGTCTGCTTTGTTTAAAAAAAATGATACCTTAAAATCGTGAAACCGAATCAAAACGAAAAAAAAAAAAAAAAATCTGCTTTATGCGGGATCTTTATGCCATCATCATTAGATTCTTCTATGCTTTGGTATAGGAGAAATGCTTTGAATGGGACGATTTTGACAATATCATGCTAAACATAGACATAGAAAAAATCGCCAAACAAAATGTACATTTGGGACACTTTCATCCTAGCGCCCGGGGCACATGCCCTTTTCCACCAACCCTCTCTTAGTTTTGGCCCTGAATGTGAATAAAGCTCTTTTTCTTTTCTATCACAATTGTCAAGTACTTATTAGCAGCAATATTGCATTAGATATTGTATTAATTCAATACTAGTTTTTTTTTTAAAGTCAGTTATTAAAAAATGTCAATTTGTGGAGAATCCCTTAAGATTCAGCCGTTTTTAGAGAGCAGAGTAAAAACATCTCACTAAAATAATGATATCTTTTTGAATTTTCACGATATTTGATTGGATTTTTTTTATAAGTCACTCCATAGAATTGACTATTAAATGATGTAAAAAAAATGTTTTTCTAGTTCGCGCATGCGCAGATAAAAATTATTTTATACAACTACTCATATTTCATAAAATATTTAATATATTTCTATTCCAATTGCGCTACATTTTTTCTACTGCATTTTGCCAATTTTTCTGAAATTTGCGTTAAATTTGGTCAAAAACCCAGCATGATATAAACAAAAAACATACCAGAATTTTTTGAATTTTTCAAAAAAATCGCTCTATCGCCATAAATATACATTCTATTCTCACAAAAAGTAGTGTACATATACTACTGTATTCATATATTTGTATTCTAAAGCGATAAGTCGTTTCGTGCTTTTTCATGTACAGGGCGATCCCAAATATTTTTATTATTCTTTGTTTTTTTGCCGGCCCCCTAATTACCCGTTTAACAAATGAATGTAAATAAATATAAAGTGAAACATAATCTTTATATTTCTGAAGTTCCAGAAGAATCCGACCAGTATAATTTTTAAATATTTGACAAAATGTCAAAAACTGAAAGTGTACAAATACTTTTTGGTAGATAGTGTATACGATAAAACTGCCGCGCCCAATCCAATTATTTTTAATTTTCCGGTGCAAGGGATCACTTACGCCCCTTGCGTAATGGTATAGCGTCACATTCTGTTGAAAAATTTGCGTAAATATGTGCAGGGACAACGTTAAGCATTTTCAGAAGAACCTTCTAAATAAAAACGAGATACCCTCAAGTGTCCGTTCGAGATGGTAATGCATAGCCTCATTATACTATTCGCCATGATACTCGTCCACGCATTAACAGTGAATCGTTGTTGTGCGGATCATGGTTGGGTTCCATGTGTGTTGTTCCTGTGATACATGTTGATCGTATTTAGTCAACTAGATGTCTGCACTTACCGAAATTTCCGCTATATATCCGCTTAATTTTCCATACATCATGTTTTTCTATTTTCCGCACTTACTTATTCATTCACTTAGTCATGCTTCTTAAAGATTCATGCACTTTATATTGTTAAAAATACTTTAAAATTTCCATTTTATTTCTAATATGATGTCATATTCATATTTTTTAAAAATTCTTAATTATATATTTCAATTTCTTTTTTCAAGTGAAACGATTTCAATTTAAAATTTATTGCTAAAGAAAAATTACTATTCCGTGAAATATGGTTAAGTTTTACAAGAAAATTGTCAATTGATTCTGCATTAAAAGTAATGAAATTTTGAATTTTTAAAAAAATATATTTGAATAAAATAAATGAAGCATAGCCCATGTCCATTTCTTCCTTATAATATATCTATATGATAAGATACAAAGACATTAACTCATCCGTTTTAATGTTGACATCATTCAAATTTCGGACACAAATTCGCACTTATAATATTATAAGGACTACCATTTTTTTTATAGTCTAATACCCTATAAAAGAATTGCATTATCACATAGTGCTTAGATTCTAGTTCAAAACATAGTGAGTCATGTGGAAAGCATTCTGACAAAACTGCAATGAAATGCATTTCAAACATTATATGTGATGAATTTTATCCTACATGAAAATAACGCAATATTTTTTCATAAATCATCTTTAAAGATTTCTTATATATAATATTTCTTATCTATAAAATCAATCTAGAAGTGTGAATTATGGTTTATGGGTGCTTTTATGTAAAAAATACAAGAAAGTTATGTATAGAAACACTGTTTGGTCTTCCGCTAAATTCCACTATTAAAATCATTACTTCCTATCAATTAAATTTATCATAATTCCTCTTCTAATAATCGTAGGAATAAAATTGAATCATATTTGCAATTTTAAAAGATAGCTCTTTCAAATTTTAAATCTTATTCTTTAATCTGTTTTTCCCATTTGTAACTTTGTTTCCCAACACAATATTATCATGCCCATCATTAAATTCAAAGAGTAATTTAAAATTTTAAAAAAGGCTGATGTTTGAACAATTCTCTTTCGTTTAGTAGTTAAAGCCTTGTATGTCACAGATCCCGAGAATTTTGCGGATTTTGACCATATGTCAATCAAGAGCTAAGTAATCCTTTGACCCTTTATCTGCCGCATTATGAATTCATCAAAATTTTACATTCTAAAACATTTTACGTAAATTGTTTAAACTAAATTAAAAGATTTACGTAATCATTTAATAAATTTTTGAAGGATTGAAGGATTTAGAAGGATTAATTAAATTTGAATTTACGAGAGTTTTGTGCAATATTTATAACCCTACTCATTTTTTTTAACTTTTCTTAGTATTTTGTAAAATTATAAAATGTACAAATATGATGTTCTTACAATATAAATATAGAAATATTTCTGAATTAAAAAATCCCCATCTTCCTCCCTCAGCGCCAAGAAAGCTGAAAAGATACAAAGGCAAAAGAAATCATCCTATTAAAAATATTTTTGTTTTGTGCAACCAATAATGTTTTTTGGAATAAAATAAAGAAATGTATCTGTAACTCATTCTAAAGAGTAGTACAACTAATTGACGTATTAAAGGAATTCTATAATAAGTAATTTTTATGGTACTTCGAAGTACCATCGGTAGATAAAGGATTAAAATCTATCTTCCTCTCAGGTTAATTCCTTCGTCCCCTGCTGGAAAATATTGTTAACATATTAGCCAGAATGCGCATGAAAACGGTTAGATTTCGCCCATTTGAGATGCCTACACAATCTACGACAATATAGACCCCTAAATTGGCGTAAATGGCTCGTGAAACATCCGATCGGACTCGCGGACATGATTGTAAGATGCAGCGACGAAATAAATGAGTTCAGTCCACAAAGAGATTCCCCGAGTCAAATACATTTCATCTATTAATCTCCAAGTTATTCATTAAGTAGATATAATTTTCTTTAATGTATATAAGCTAAATTTATTCATGTATCTAATATATTTAACTTTTAAAAAATGACGAAAACAGCCATTTGTACTGGTTGTACTAGGAAAACTGAAAAATCCTACTTAGCTTTTTATTACGATTTAAACAATGAAAATTTGGGGCTAGCTCGCCCACGTTTTGTTATTCGAATGTTCTCAATGCGAATTCAATGGAAAATAGAATTTCCACAAAAGAAAAAATAATATCTTTAATTGTTATTCTTCCAGCTAAATCCATTTTGCATAGTTCTCAGAAGCCTTCATTGCAGGAAAATATTCATATGAATATTCATATGAAGAACTCAAAAATCAGCGTGAAAAAACAATTTATGCGTGTGTTTGTTTGATAGAGATGGCAAAAAATATGTACCTCACGTGCAAATCTGAAAGTTTGTGTGAGGGAATCCAAGACAGGTCCTGATGAACATGAGGATCGTAATATTTTGACAATTAGTCGAAAATATTAATTAGAAACTCATCAAAACCCGTTTTCTCCCCACAAATTGGCAATATAGCACGCATATCTGAAGCTGATTCCACAACCAAAATGTAAGAAATTAAGAATTTTCCGTAGTCAGCGAAAATTAAGGAAACTGATCAAGGTATCGATTTGAAAATTTTAGAGCGTATGTAGAAAAATATTTTACACCTGTGCGTAAAATTTTTGAAAGTCGGTCGGTAATTTTTCTTAATATTTTTAAAAAACTGACAGCGACAGTCACAAAAGCTCATAGAAAAAACCAAACGAGACAAAGGGCCATTAAAAACCGAACTAAGAGATCTTCTTTCCAAACGACCTCTTCATTTAATTTTCGAAAACCGATAGATCAAGAGGTTGTATGATGTGTGGATAACCGACTTATATATTGGCCAAATGCTGAAAACATAATTTAAAATCTTTTTTTTTAGTATAATCTAAGATTATTAGTTTATTCTGTGACAAGAGTTCTGTTGTATAGCATAAAAGCTAGCCCATAAGAATGTCTTCTCTTTATTTCATTTACAAGTATGTTTTCTAAAATATCGAATTTTTTATTAAAATTATCGAACATTAACGACGCATTCTTTTCTGGTTTCTAAGGGCCATATTTTAACGATAATTGATTCATTCAGCTTAGCGTAAGATTTTCTTGTAATTATTAGCTACACTTTCCTGCGCAGGTACATTCTTATCTTGAGCTCTATGGAATAATTTTCAACCGAGTTTGGTTCATTCCATTTCATTGGTTTTCGATTCTCTTAGAGTTTTTAGTTCCTCCTTCCACCACCAGGAAACATATTTATCTCTGGTTTCATAGGACCGATTTCAGCGGAATTTTTTGCATTTCACCTAATCTTACGATTCTTTTCAGATTTTCCAGCACGTGTGCAGAACACTTGTTATACTAGGATGTACAAACAGGCCTTTCGATTGATTTATCACAGGTCTTTTTTTAATAAGTGGTGACTTGACATTTAGAAGCCTTTCTTAGTGATTAACAATTATCGATCTTTCCGTCCCCTTTCCACCCCCCCCCCAAACATACGCACAAAAAAGTCAACAGCTCTTATTTATTGTCAAAATATGTGAAATAATTCCGGTTTAAACCTTCTATTAATTTGGCACTCCTATTTAATCTTTTTGAACCTCAATTCAAGTACATAATTATTTTAGGTACCAAGAGTGTTGAGCCATTCGTAGAAACATTTGCAGAATTTTTTTTCTTTCTTCCTTACTTGGATACTAGTGTAGATGGCCGTCTAGAACGGTTGGTAAAAATTGTATTTTTCACATAAATTTGAAAAAAAACTGATAAAAATAATTGACAATATGGAAGCATTTATATGGGCAAAGTTCGGCTAGTTCATGCTCTAATAAACACATTATTAACATTTACAGTATTTCTGAGTAAACCAGACTTTGTGCCTAATATATCATAACAAAATTAAGATTTCTTAACAAAACAAAATTTTAACAAATATGCAATAAAACTGCGTAATTAAAAAAGTCTGCTGCAACTATTGAAATAATGCTAATAACTAATAATTATTACTATTTTTATAACACTCTGAAAATGTATTTATTTCGTTTACCCCCCCCCCCCCCTAAAGAAAAAGAAAGATTGTCATTTTCCCCTTTTGATGGCAAATTTATGTTTCTGCTGTCGAGCTTCGGATACACACAGACAGCATACCGGTCTCGGTAGCAGCGTAAATTCCAATGACAATTTTTGAGGGAAAAACCAGTTTGGTACTCTATGCGTTACACTGTGTTTTATTATATAAAGATAACGAAATATCTTATTGTAGAAAACATTCAAACACAGACACACACACACACACACACACACACAAATCAGCAATTCTCATGTATTGTCATAATACGTGAATAATTTTCTTCAAACTTCCTCTGAATTTGGCACCCCCTATTTAATATTTTGAGCCTCAGTTCAGATACATAATTACTCTAAGTACAGAGTATGTTGAGCCATTCCTAAAAAAACTATGGATTCTTTTTTTTATTATTATTTATTATTTGCATATAATAAGATGTCTCACTAAAGCAAATATTCACACACAGACATACGCACACTAAAAAAAAATTGTCGTGTATTTTCAAAATATGTGAAATGATTTCGGTTTAAATCTCTCTAAATTTAGCGCCCCTTGGCCTCCGCGCCTGGGGCAGACATTTCCCTTCACTTTTATATTAGTTACATTTTTTAGCATGTTAATTTGCCAAGAATACTTTTAAATCAGTAAAATTACTTTCTTACATATTTACGAAATGATTTTCAAAGAGAAGATTTTCTTTACATAAAATGAACATGTGAATGTACTGACAAATTAAATGATTTTTTTTTTTTTTTCTAACAGTGTTTGTAACTTCAAAATATTTATTTTACATTGTTTTTGGAAAATAATAACTTAAGAAATACACTACTTAAAACATTATTTGAAGCATTTATCTCTTTTAAGTTTTATAGAAAATAAAGATTGAACTTTGATAAAAGGTACAGAATATAATGACAAATGAAAGCATTCTAAAAAATCCAATTGATAAATATAGCTTTAACTATCTAAATATAGATATTATTGTTATTCTATCTCGAAAGAACTTTGAAAATGAAAAATATGTTGTAATGATTCCGATATGCGATAGAAGAGAGATAAATATGCAAGGAAAGGATTAGAAGCAAAGTCCTAAGGGCAAAACACTCTAAAAGGTTTTATTTTAGCTTAATGTCGCAACCTATTTTAATATGCAATGTCTGTGTAGATGTTTTTTTACACGTGGTAAAAAATAATGGACTTTGAATGTCAATTTCTTTGCTGTCCGAAAACTTCAAGGTTTTTAGAACACGTGTAACATCGCTCACTTTACCTAATTAGAGATGAAATGTCTGAGTTTTTGCACACCAGTATTATGTTAGAGAAAATGTTATTCTGTTAAATCTTCAAAATTTTCCGTTTAAGTGAAATATTTTTTTTTCCTAACAAAATACTGTTGTGCAAAAACGCGGAAATCTCATAACTATTTAAGACATAGGTAAATTTTTTAAATTAATTAACAAAAAAAAAAAAAAAAAAAAAAAAAAAAAAAAAAAAAAACTTGTTTTAGATATAAAAGAAATAAGTTCAGATTTTATTTTATTTTATTTTATTTTATTTTATTTTATTTTATTTTTATTTTTTTATTATTTATTTATTTATTTATTTATTTATTTATTTATTTGTAAAAGAGGCATAAGTAAAATAATCAAATATTCAGAATAGTTATCAATTTTTATCAAATTTATAAAATTTATCCCTGTCTGCTGGGCATATGGGCGGAGGTAGATTTCGATGAGTGCCCATTTCAACAATATATATATATATATATATATATATATATATATATATGATTAGAGATAAACCCAGTTTAATAACTTCATTTGGCCGTTTATGAAAAATTTTTAATTTCATTTTTCTGCAAAAACTGCTTTTATCAGAATCATCTTAAGAAAAATTCAGCTCAAATGCCCATTTTGACAACATATTTTGAAATAAATTCTGAATTTATTAAAAAATCGACCAAAACAGTACATTATATAGTTCCCAAATAACAAAAAACTGTCAGTTGAATGCATTTGAGAAAAAAAATTGAATTTAAAAATGAGTCATAAAATAACCGATTTGTTGTTTGAATACATCCTTAATTCTTTAATCATGATTGCTTCGGAAAATTTTTTGCGAAATACTCACTTTGACAGAATTTTTAAAAATATATTCTATTTTTATCAAAAAACTGCCTAATGCGTCACAGTATATAGTTCCTAAATAAGAGGATCTGTAAATTGGATGCGTTTGAAAGCGAAAATGGATTTTAAAACGAATCATAAAAAACGCAATTTGCTATAAGAAAACTTCCTTAAATTTTCAAATCACGATGACTTCGGGAAATTCTGTTCAAAATACCCTTTTTGATAGCCTTTTTCGAAATATATTCTGTCTTTATCAAAAAACCGATCAATGCATCACATTATATAGTTCCTAAATAAGAGGATCTGTAAATTGGATGCGTTTGAAAACAAAAATGGATTTAAAAACGAGTCAGAAAAAAACGCAATTTCTTATTTGAACACTTCCTTGTCAGTCCCGATGACTTTGGGAAATTCTGTTCAAAATACCCTTTTTTGGTAGCCTTTTTTTAAATGTATTCTGTCTTTATCAAAAAATTGACCAATGCGTCACTTTATACAGTTTCTAAATAAGAGGATCTACCATTTGGATGCGTTTAAAATAAAAAATGAATTTAAAAATGAGTCAGAATATAAGCATTTTGGATTTGAGGTTTTTTCTCCAATTCCTATTTTTGTTTATTTTTTTTTGCTATGCGAATTGGTCCTATGAAAAACTTGTCAGTATAAAAGTTGTATATATTTTTGAGAAGATGTAAAATAAATTTAATCAGATTTGATAGCTGAAAAATTGACAGAGTTATGGATTTTTCTCTTTTTTCACCGCCTTTTTTCTTTTCATTTTTAATTTTTTTTCATCGGTAAAAGTTGGTCCTATCAAAAACTTGTAAATACAAAAGTTTTAGATAATTTTAAGAACATTTACAAAAAATTTACTTGGACTTGATATCTTGAAAATTGACGAAGTTATGAATTTTTTTCTGTCAAAACCCCTGTTTTTTTCGCCCCTTGAGCCCACTTCTAAATTTATCAAAAATCTGTCATGCAAAAACTTTTGGCCCATTTTTAAGAAGTAATATAAACTTTAAACCGATTCGATATCTACTTTAATTAAGAAGCTATGGCGTTTTTTCGGTTTTCACAAAAACGCCCCCTATTCCGACCCCTAGGTCCGATTTTGCCCATTAACGAACTTAGCCGACTTATTTTGGTGCTATAGTGCTTTCGCAACCGAGAGGGGAGAAATTTTATGGATAGTTAGGTAAAACCTCTAAGATACTGATAACGAACTATGAAAGGCAACCATTTCGTTTCTACTTCAGTACCATTGAAGTCAAAAAGATTTTTACTGTAGTGTGAGGCGAGAATGTCCCAAATCCACAAATCTATCAATCAAGGGTGTGACACGGTGCGTCAACTATCTCATTAACTAGATGGTTGCCGGAAATAATAAAGAGGTTGAGAACTCTTTACTTTTACGC